>KZ507200.1:88718-100839 GCA_002844005.1 Limosa lapponica baueri
GGTGGCACGGCGTCTGCTTTTCTTCTGCACTAAAAGACATTTGCTAGAGTTTTGCCCTGGTTTCAGATCACTAAGCTGTTCCCACCAGCTGTTCTGGAGGGCTATTGAGAGCAAGGGTTCGGAGAGGTAACTGAATGACTATTTCTTAGGAGGGTTTAGGTGGTTTTTAAGGGAACGGGTGCTCTTTTATTTTGTATCTTTCAAAACACTTAAGCCAGTGTATGAGTATGTTAAAATCCTCGCACTGCTGCAGCAGCGTTGGTTGCCTGGGCTCCTCTCCACAGCAAATGGTTGTGGCCAGGAGCTCCCGGGCAAACGGAAGCCTAGTTAGAGGGCAACCTCGTGTGTTAAACAGCATGCTAAAGCCTCCAGGGTAACAGCACTAAGCAGCTGATTTATAAATTTTTCCTTATACTTGGTGCTGGCTGTGGATCCACAGTGGGAAGCCCGCGGTGCCGCTGTGCTCCAGGCCTGGAGACCGCCGTGGTTTCTGCAGCTGGAAGCCATCGGTCCCCCCGGTCCAGAAGGCGCAGGGCAGGGGTGGCTCCTCCGCTGCGGGGCTGGGAAGGGATCGTCCTCTGCAGCCGCCCTCCCTCTCCGCGGCCGCAGGAGACTGGGAGAAGAGAGTTGTGCTGGCTCTTGGCTTCCTGTGAGACTTCCCTGCGGGAGATGCTTGTGTCTGACAAAACAGGACAGACCTGGATTTGCCTTCCAGGGGTGGTGCTGCTCACAGGATTGTGCTGTGTTTTAGGCTGAGGTTCCTCTTTTTCCCTTTTCTGCTTTCTTTATGGCAAATTAGAAATGGTTGATAAACACATATAATAAAAAAAAGATATGCATTGGCAAATCATCCTTTTCTCCTTTAAAGAAAGCTGTTACTTACTGTGTAGAGAGTACATATCCTCCTAAGAGATCAAATTATTTATGGCAGTGCATTAATTAGCTTTTTCAAGGCTTCTAAGGTCTTGGAGGTACTTCCAGCTCCAGGGATAATTGCAGAAGGTAAATAACTCTCTTCATCAAGTATAATTTCATGTAACTGGAAAACAGCTGTCAAGATGTGCTTCAGACTTGGGGCCGGTTGGGGGCTCTTGTCAAGGGGGAAATCAGCACCTACAAGGCTTTTGCAAGGAAGGGGTCAGAACCTGCGTGTTGGGTAACTGTGGTGGCCACAGGCTTCCAGGCAGTTCAGGGGGCTTCCAGGCAGTTCAGGGGGCTTCCAGAGCTGGGTTGGTCATGGTTTTACTTGTATCTGTGCTGCACCTTAATTCTGAGGCTGCCCTAGCACTGGGCCAGCCATCCTGACTCTCATTTTGGTCTTGGCAAACAGCAGCTCTGACTCCGCTCTCCTGTTCGTCTGCGGCTCCGGTGCTTTTTCTAGTGGCTGTTCTGCTTTTTACCGAGATCCACGCTTTGTGTGTTCCACCTCTTGAATTTTTGTGTGTCTGCTCACAAGTGTTTGGCATTGTTCAAATACGCTGCTATGGTTACTCAGGCACCGCTGACTGCACAGGTCAGCTTGGAAGAGCTTTAAACAAAGTATTTGGGACAGAACACGGCTCTCGCTTCTTAATTTAAGGCCAGTTTGAACAAGTTACACAGAGGATAATGTCTGTCTTTTTTCCCTACTCTTGAGACTTGGAAAAAACAGAAGTATTGCCTTGACGTGAGTCCAAGCAATAAGAGTGGCTCCTGCTGAAAATAGAAACCAGCCTGTTTGTTCTGGGAGCTGCCCGGGGGCTGGGGGGCTCTGTGCGCGGCGGTGGCAGGAGGACGCAGGGAGCGGAGCATCCTCAGCTGCGTCAGTGCACACCAGGCACGAGGGGGGCGAGGGGGACGACTGTGGGGCTCCACCGCAGCACCACCCCCCGGCAAACACTCAGGGGCC
The DNA here is from genome assembly GCA_002844005.1 of Limosa lapponica baueri. Taxonomy (NCBI): domain Eukaryota; kingdom Metazoa; phylum Chordata; class Aves; order Charadriiformes; family Scolopacidae; genus Limosa; species Limosa lapponica. The sequence goes on from KZ507200.1 coordinate 90,607, forward strand.
AAACCTGACCAGCCCTGGGGAGAGGAAGGGTGCCTATAGATTCTTAAAGGTGGGTGTCAAGGGGATGGCGCCAGTCTCTTTTCAGTGGTGCCCAGTGGCAGGACAAGAGGTTACGGGCACAAACTAGAACCTAAGAAGTTCTATCTCAGCATGAGGAGGAACTTCTTTCCTGTGAGGGTGGCAGAGCCCTGGAAGAGGCTGCCCAGAGAGGTGGTGGAGTCTCCTTCTCTGGAGACATTCAAACCCTCCTGGACGCGTTCCTGTGGGACCTGCTCTGGCAGGGGGTTGGACTAGATGATCTCCAGAGGTCCCTTCCAACCCCACATCACTCTGTGATTCTGTGAAGGGGCTGGCATGTGATGCTTAGACCCCAGGTTGCCTCTGATGGCTCAGGGGTGGGATGTTTCCACCTCGCGTCTGGAGGCTGGGGTTTTCCAAGTGATGAAGAGAGAGGATGCTGCAAGGATGACCTGTGGAGGGCTGTAGCCATGACTTTAATCCTCTGAGCCTGAGCAAATCTGTGAGCTCAGTTGGCACACGGTGGTGTTTAGGGCCCAGAAATCTAGTGAGATCTGTTCTGTCCTGCACCATGGGCAGGGTTTGAGAGAGGATCACTGTAAAGTGACGTTACAGACGGGTAGTGGTGCCCTTTAATGCCTTTCTGGTTATCTTACCCTGGAGAAGCGAATATGACTGAATTTCCTCTTCTGATTACACTGAAGGCAAAATTTCCATAGACTTGAATGGGAGAAGAACAAGAAACTGTTTGAGACAAGTCTGAGCATGCTGGTAAAAATGAAACAAAAAAATCTGGTGTGACTTTAAAGCTATTTTTAAAAACACAAGCTGGAGTGGCTCATTCTGAATCACTGGAGTCTGTTATGTCCTTATTTTTTTTTTTTTTTTAATTTCCACACAGTAATTTTGAGGACACAGTGAGAAGACAAATCCTCAGAGGTGGGTTACGTGTGTTAAAGGGGGGAAAGTGCTAGTGTTTGCTGAGCATGATAGATATCCTTGCCAAATGAGCAGGTCCCTTTTCTGGTATGGCAAAAATATTGTAAATGAGAATTTATATCAAGCCATTTCAGAAAGCAAGAGAAGGTGGTTGATTTATTGCTTTAATTAAAATATTAACTTTGCTTCCTTCCTTGATTGTTTCTGTGGGAAACTGGATGGTGCTTGGCATTTGCTTGGTAAATCTTGGAGCACCCTCTTTGGTGGGTGGGTTGTGTTGGGGGTTTCTTTGTCTCCTCCTTCTCTCCCCCTGCACCAGCCCCTGGGGGCGAGTTCCCTGCAGCTGAGGGTGGGGACTGAAAGTAAAAATAATCTACCTTTATTGTTGTAAATAATAGTAGAATCTTACTAACATCTCTTGGATTGGGTCCTGGTTTTCCATTCGGTGCTTGAACTCGAAGGCTGGTCATTCACATACTGTTCTTCAGGTGAAGGATGCAGATGTCGGTGGCATTCACTGAGGCAGGAGGTGGCAGTTCTCTTCATGTAGTTATGTTCCCCTGTTCGTTGTAGCAGATTCCTTGGCCTTGGAGGAGGACAGGGAGGAGGGTGGAACAGCTTAAGTCATTTGAGGGGAGAAGTGGAAGGGAGTTGTGGCCATCACACTGTGTGTGGTAAGGGAAAGGTTGTGTCTGAATTCGGCAGTCGAAGTTGGAGATAACGTCTGTTTGTTGTGGAAAAGAATCATCTTCCCCTCGGACTTTGCCCAAAAGTCAAGTTTGTATTTCGGCAGGCTGGACTGCATCAACTGGCTTCAGATACGCTCATTTTCATCCCACTGTCCTGTGGGGGGTGTATCAAATCCCTTTTCCTTACCAGAAGGACAATGATTTCATTTTCCAGAGGCAGCCAGGAGGGCTCTGGAGCGGTCTGAATGGAATGCCAAGGTGAAAGTGGGTTGCTGTAGAAACCCCTGTCAGACTTGCAAACGGTTCTTGTGCGCTTCTGGGGCTGTGTTAGCAATAAAGACTTCAGCTATTTTTATTTTTTAGTGGCATTGAGAAATGGTTCTTCTCGACTAAAAAAATCCCGGGTAGAACTAGCAGAAGGTGCCTGCTCCAGCTGAGAGAGGCAGGGAATTGACCGTACGATGGACTGACCAGGAATCTGTTAAAGCTTTGGGAACCATCCATCAGCTTTGCTGGACTCTGGACACAGGGCTCCTGCTCCCTGGAGCCTAGGCAGTACGCTACATACTGCACCTCCTTTCTTTTCAACTTCCAGTAAGGGGCAGAACTCCCAGAAAACTGTCCCACAGCACTGCCTTCTTTCCCTTCTAAGCACAGGAGCCTGTTGGTGACAATTGTGTACAAGTTGTGTGTCTTGAGGAGCTGACAGACACTGCCTGGTTCGGAAGCATTGAAGTGGTGCTTCCTCGGATCCCTTTGATACCTCTGCACCCGCTCGCATTAGCGATGCTGTTATAATGGTGCACGCCACAAATCCACTTACGTGAGCTCTTTGGTATTTGACTGTATTCTGAGCTGCATTTCAGGCATTATTAAAACATTTCTGTATGCTGTTCGGCTTTGAAAAATACAGATTCAAAACAAAACCCCATAAATCTTTGTTTAACTAAATTACACCTCTAAGAACAGTCTATATGGATATCATATAACGAGCTGGGTGAATTCCAAATACGGCTTTGAAAATCCAGCTGAGCAGAAAATCAAGACTGGTGGGGGATTTCTAGGGAGCCTCGCTTTCTTCCTGGAAAAATCACTGTAATACGTTGCACTATCAATGCTTAAGTGATGCATGAAAGTTGATTTAATTAAGAGCTATGCCGAGGTATATTGTATTCACTAACACATAGTTTACCTCTGAGGCTGTAAATGTTCCTGGCTGACTGAAGCTGTGTTGGTTTCACAGACTGAAGCTTGCCCGTTGACAGTCTTGTCAGCTGAAAGCATTAGAAGAGAATGAAATTACGTTCTGGGCCTTGCCCCAGATGGGAATTGCTGTAATATTTTAAACCTCAAAAAGGATGGAAGTGTAACCAAACAACATGACCACAGTAAGATTTATTGGTGCTGCTTTCATCTTGGCTCTGGGCCATCCCTTGTCTGCAAAATTCCTGTTGATGTCCCGTCTGGATTTATGTAGAAATTGATGGTGGGGTAAAGCTCTCTGATGCCATCAGTTCCCATTTGCATCACTTTCTGTTCTGGATGTGCTATGAAGGGCTGGAAGCGCCACTTGTTAAACTCTAATTAGCAGGCAAGCAGAGGAGAATGCAAGGTCAATTTAGCACTCCTGGAATTTAAATTATTTTCTGAATTGGAAGGGTGGGGGGAAAGAAATCAAAGTCCATGCCTTGCAGTTCAGCTGTGTTTCTGAAATAGCTCCCTAAGAGATAAAAAGTACTTGAATAGAGCCATTAAGCTCAAGTTTGCTCTATATTTTGGTGTCGTAATTGTTGCAGAGGTCATATTTTAATGCACACAATTTGGGTTTGATGTCTGTCTTCCTCTAAACCACACGGAGGATGCGAGAAAGGAAACTTCGCTGTGACTGTTGATTGCTTCTGTTAGAGCAAGAGCGTGAGGTTTCCAAACCTCAGTGTAACAGCCCCTCTGGATTTGTCTGTCCAGAGGTCTTGTGCCTCCTGGAAGACTTTGTTACCCCAACGCTTCCTCCTGGTACAAAAATCATGATAGTGATAGTGGTACCTGTTTCTGCTTTTTCCCTCCCTCCCCATTGAAGCTATTTGTGTCATTATGGTCTAACCACAGCAGAGGGTAAGGGCTTGGACTAGGAGGCAGCTGCACGCAGACTAACAGCAGGAAGGAGGAGGACCTTGGGCAGATTGTGCTCAAGACATGGACCTACAGTCCACCCTGAAACCGAGACTTCTGGGGCAGGTCACAAAAATTAACTTCCAAACAGGAAGGCTGTGTGTTCTGGGCATCCCACAGAGAGCTCTATGCCGTGAGCTCGCTGGGTGCTTTGCCCGGTCGTCCTTTAGAGGGTGCCCCTCTCTGCCCTCTGACTATTGACAGGACAAACATAAACCTAAAGCAAGCTCTTAGGAGCTTTAATCAGATGCTCCACCAAAACCCCCAGCATTCAGGTAGCGTACTGCTCCGTTCAGCTTCAAGCTGAATTAGTTTGCATCACTGCCCGTTATTTTTGGGCTCACACAAACTGGTTACGTGTACCCTGGGTGGCTGGTGCAAACAGACTGGTATTACAGGCCTGAATCAAGGTTGCGGTACGGCCGCAGTGCCGGTCCCCTTGTGCCCACCAATTTATTCTCTGGATGAAGCCATAGTGAGCGAGGGCTCATTCTCCGGTAAAGGTGATGGAATGCAACTGCGGCTGGTTGATTAAACCGAGCGAAGAGAAACGCTCCTGTGTCACTCAGCACGCTCTGCTACATGAAACAAGGGGATTAGATATGGTGAATTTCTAGTAATGAAAGCAGGCAATCGGGTTCGTCATAAAATCAGCTTAAAAGAGCTTTCTAGATTCTAGAGAGAACTAAAATAACTTGACCTACCTTTGTCCTGTAATCTTTAAATGCTGCTTAACATCTGCTCATCAGCACTTGGCAATAATATTTACTATGAAATTTTTAATAGCAGACACTGTCTTGTGTTGAAATTAATAATGCAGAGGGGTGCACTATGGAGGAAAAAATGTCATTATACAAGGGTTAAAAATGAAAAGGAAGTATTTGACTTCAGTTAAAAGGAGACTTAGAAGAAAGTTTGGGCTACAGAAATCTCAGTGAAGTCACCAGCCTGGCCCAGGGATGGCCCGGGGCACGGTGGACCATCCTTGTAGCCCCTGCAGGTAGTTAGCCTTAGAACCAGTTCTTCCTCAGGGATCTAAGTTAATGATGTCATCATCATAGAAACTCTCCTTAATGGGTGGAAAAGAGAGTTGTGCTGAAGATGCCTTTGGAATTTGAGCTGTTATTTGGAAGCTCTTATTTTCCTGAGACTGGCAATTCTGAGTACGTTCTCAGCTTCAGCAATACAGAAGGCACCTAACATCGGGTGGGCTGGATTTGAGGCGTTACAGGCAGAGGAAGGGCTGTGAAGGGTTCCTTATTCTGCTCTAGGTACTCCTGAAAACTGTCACACAGGAGTACAAGAGCTCCTTATTCCCAACAGCTACTGAAGAAAAGTAAATTGCATTTCTTGGCTTGAAACATCTTCCAAGTAACAAGCTCTGCAGACCCTCACGGGTCCCAGTTATTTCTCTGAGCCTGTAAACTGCTCTATAAAACACATTCCCTAGAAAGTGGTGTGGAGGTGTCAGCAGGAGCTGAATCCACGTTTCTTTGCAGTGTGTTCCGGTCCGTTCTCTCAGGGTTAAGAGAGCATGGGTTTTTTTCCTCATTTGATTTTGTCTGGCTTCAGTTTTCATCGGTGGCCCTTGTCCTGTGCATCTCTTAGGCACATTCCTTCCTTGAGAGTCAACTGTGGCCACCTTCTGCCTGTTGCATAAACAACTAGGAGCAATTTTGGGTATTTCTTGCAGCACTTAATGCTTTTGTGGCTTTTTTCTCTGCTATCATGAGTCTTTCTTCAACATCAGGTCTGAAGCAGGAATTGGTTATTGCCAGTGCCCTGTAGAGAAGTCAAATATCATCTCTGCTCCCAGACGCTGCTCTTGGATTCGTATATTCCGGGGTGATATTAGATGGCTTTGCCACTGGGAATGCCTAACAAATTGCTTGTTCTTTATGTTGTCCAAACTCTTTATTCAGTCTGCTTTCTAGGATGTGGTTTCTCATGGCAAATGCTTGCTGTTCTAGACATATAGCTTTGTGTCTGAGCTCTATTGAAGCCTCTTTTGTTGGAAAGAGCCCAATCTATTAAACCATCTGGGCTGCTCTATTAACCTCTTTCCATCCTTGTTTGCTACTGTGCTGCCCTTTGTGTAGTCTGTAGGTTCACTGCTAGTAGAACAGATATTTATTTCACTATCATAAATGGCAGTGGTGAGTATGCCAGGCCTGCTATGAATCCACGTGGAACATACAGTCATTTGCTGATACGTCCCTGTAGACATCTATTTTGGAGATCTGTCACTTCCCCCGCTCTTAATTCATTTAACATGGACTTTAATTGATACTACAAAGTGGTACAATAAATATCTTAAAATTGAAATCCCAGTAGTCTTCAGCTGCCTCATTAGTGTGTGTGGTCTTTCCTCCAAGCGCTTCCCCTACAGCTGATCAATGCCCCTTCACTTCTACTTCCTTTTATTGCTCCCTCCCCGCCTTTATTTAGGGGCTGGATCTCTCAGACTGTTCAATACAGCCTGGACTGTTTCCCTGAAAATAGGTAGCTCTTGACATTAACATTCTGTTGAGACTTCTGCAGCAAGCTGGGGTTTTAGCATTGAATTCCTCTTTAATACCTCTCTGAACTTTTCTATCCATTTTCTTGACGCTCTCGTGATGTACGTGTTAACTTTGTCTTTCGTGGGAGTTGAAGTAGAAGGATCACTTTGTGTCTGTGTTAAATAGCCCCTGCCTAGTTCAGGGGAACACTTCAGCATGTCCTTAGCCGTTGGATTGGACTGGAGACTGGTATTTTGTTAGGGTAAATGCCTCATTTCCCAGTTTGGGTTTGGGTTTTTTGGTTTGTTTTTTTTTTCCGTTCTCCATGAATCGCAGCAGTTGGGTAACTATTCTGCTGAGTGTCTCCACTGAGGAGGACAACTTGTGGTTCCTGCTGCATTTCCTACCCCCACAATGTGTACTATCTGCTTGTTGTCCCTTACTCCAGAGGCAGTTGTATTAAAGTGCTGTTGTGTGTATTTATTTAAAAAATAAAATTTCAGGGGTCAATAATAATGTTGACTGCTGAATATGGGTATGTTTTTTCTTACATCTGCACTGTTTGTTAGGTCTCAGATTTTCCACAGATGTCCTTTATGGCACAGGGAAGGTGTCTGCCCTGTTTCCCCCGTGCTGGTGTAAATCGGGGGGCTCTGCTGCCCACGCTAAGGCTCACCTTTGGTCCATGGGCCGTTCCTGCATCCCCCCTCCCTGCCAGGCCCCTCTGTGGCCACATCTGCCCAGGAGCAGCCACCCGCCCTGGCGGGGACAGGAGCACCTTCAAGGGAGGAAAAGCCACTGTCTGTCCCTTGGGCCACCACCAGGCAGATGCATCCCTGGGTTGTACAAGAAGATACTTGACAAATCAGTTACTTTAACAGCTGTGCCAGCTTCATGCATACGCTCAGAGCAGTATTATTTTGTCCTCCTTGTTAAAAGTGAATGTATCTCTCTTTGCTTTATTTCTGTGCGCAGCATGCCTTGTTGTTACGTTTAAGTTGCTATAAACTCTAAATCAATAATCCTGTTAAGAAGAAAGAAGGGCTCTAGTAGCAATAAGTACAATTGCAGAGTTAATCAGATCATCTTTATTTGCGTTGTAGACTGTTTCCCAGAGATGTTCTAGCTCTACAAGATCAATATTGGCGCAATGAAGTGGGTTTATTTTCTGGGTATCGGTGCAAGGGTCCGGGCTGGATGCTCGGAGGGAACCGAGGGATTTTGCTGCCCATGAACGCAGCAGCTGTGGAAAAGGAACGGCTGCTGCCATGGCATCAACCGACAGAAAGCAGTGTATATTTTGGGCACTCAAATGTCTGGGGGAGGTACAGATCCAAGAATTTCTCTCTTATTCCATTCCCACCAACTTCAGCAATAAAATGTGTCTAAAATAACACTGCATTTTAAATATAGAATTTTGAGGTGATAACTACTTGTTTTACAATGTAAAAATCAGGTAGTTTTTACAAACAGATTCTTCAGAAGAGATGGGTGATGCTTTTCTTACCTCCTCTTTCCATCATCATTCCTCGATGTGGTCCTTCCTGCTGATCTCAGTCCCAGCTTTGTGCCCCGCAGCTGGAGAGCCTTCAGGGGGGGCTCTACCTGGCCAGGCTGGGGGACTACAAGGAGACTTAATCTTTCTAAACCAGGCTTTGCACAATGTCTTTCAAGTGCGGCTGAACCCTGTTCTCCACAACCACTGCCCCGTAAATAGCTATTGAAGGCAATAAAACTGAAGCCACAAAAATGATGGGGCTCCTTGTTGTTTCATTATTGTTAAATACGGTCTCTGCTGTGGATTAACCCAGCGCTGCTGCGCCTCGGCTGGGACTCACAGAGCTGACCCAAGCTGTACCTTCAACAGATTAGTGTTCGCTTTCTCTTTGCTCTTTACATTAAACAATGGATCATGTAACTGTGCCTTAAATATTCAGTATGCTTCTGTTTGCTAGTAAAGATCTTTAGGAGAAATGTTTCACATTGACACCCAGGCTAATAACGAAGTACAGCTGGCTGAAAACGGGGCTCACCGTGGCCCGGCGCTGCCTGTCCTGGCTGGGAGTGGGGTGTTGTGATACACACGAACACACACGTGCTTCCCCGCGCGTGCGGGAAGAGGGAGCGACTGAGACCGAGATTCGGTATCTCCTGGGATCCACTCTGGCCGCGTAATCCCCCCGCAGAGCTGGGGCTGGGGAAGCTGTGAGTACCCACAGGGCTCTGTCCTCGCGTGGGTGGGTTGTCTGATACTGCGTGTCCTTCGCGTCTGTGCACGTGTGAAAACTTCATGTATACAGCATAAAGTCTCTCGCCTTATTTCCGACGTGCAGGCGGAGGTGCGCTGGTGGCTTAGAGGTGACTATGCACTGCGGTCGCTTCAGCAGCCCCGTCCTGTGGAGCATGAATAATGGGTGTTGTGAAAGGAAAAGCACTGGCTGGGATACGAATCAAACTGGATCTTGGGAACAACGGAGTGAATCCTTGCCTGGATTGTATTTTTTCTGAAGCTCTTTGAGGCAGACAGGTAGCTGGAACAGAACTAGAAAAGTGCCCAAATGCAGTATTTTAGAGCAATATTTAATGTGGATCTTGCCCCCAGTCACCTCAGGCGCAAGGAGGGTTAATCTTGTGTGGCATAAATTACTAAGAGCTGTGCAAAAGAACTTTTCAAAGGCTGGCTTGCTAAATAAATTACTGGTTATGTTTTATTTAAAGTGGTGGTGCTGCCAGCAGAGAACATAGCAAACAAGCACACTTTCAATTAAAGCAACAGCTCGGATTTTCCTTCTGGCGCTCCCGTGACTCCTTGCACGGCTCGGCTCTGCTGCACGTCTGCTGAGCAGAACCACGGGCACGCTCCACGGGTGTGTGTGGCGCCATACGATGCTCATCTCCTTGCCAAGCTCCATGTGGGAAGCGCAGCCGGCACGTGCCTGTTCTCTCAGACGCCGTGGCCGCCAGCCCGGGTGCGCAGGAACGGCTCCGGGCTGTGCCTGCTGCCCAGCGCTCCCCAAAATGCGGCGTGGGGCTGACTGCTGGGGGGGGACAGTCTGTGCCCCGTGCGCCCACGGGGGTGGGATGGTGCCAAGCTGCAGGGTGGCAGGGGGTGGGCAGGGAGGATTTACATTTCTAACGGGACAGATGTTGGTGTTCTTTTCTCCCAAACATCTGCTCACAGGCTCTATTTCGGGAAGCCATGAGCACGGCTCCAAGGGCAGGGCTGGGGTTACGGTAGGTTATCGGCCTTATGCCATCGTGGGATTTCCGCCCGCTGTTGGTTTAAGACTAACAGAGAAAACGTGGAAAAGATGTTTTCTACCCCAAGGGTGCTTGCACTTTCCTGGGAAGGTTGTCCATTGCAGGACAGCCTACGGCACCCGCCGTCACCCTGGTGACACAGACCTTTTGTCTGGGTGATGGCCAGGCTTCATGCTCGGAGAGGTTTGCTGTGTCTCACAGAGAGCCTTCACGTTAAGGTTTGTTCTTTTGTGAGTTGGTGTTTTTCTCCTCAGCTACTCTCCTGTGACATCGAAAGAGCCCGCTGCCATCGGTGCTGGGAAGTGTCCGGGCTGTTTTCAGCAGGTTCTATAGGTTAGGTCTCTGACGCTTTTACCTTTTACCTTGAACACAGCACGGATTAGGTCATGTCCCAACTTCTCTCTGAAAATCAAATAAAAGGGCTTGTTGAAATGCTGGAAGCATTGCAGTTGTGGCACTGATGGCAATTGTGCCTTTTAATGCAAAAAAAAGTTGGAGTCCTCTTTGGGAAGCCCAGTCACATAATTAGATTTATGGAGACATATGCTATTGCTTTTTGTGCAGGATCTAACATATGAAAGTCCCTTTCTGTGGTCCTTGTACTAATACCTAATCCAAAGTGCTCCATGGGAGAAGCCATGTGCCCAATGGACAAG
>KZ507201.1:9025-27155 GCA_002844005.1 Limosa lapponica baueri
TTCTTCCAGCTTCCTCAGTGCTGAGTCCCAAAAGCACTGGGTTTTGAAATGCATAAGCACCACTACAGAGAAGCAGCAGAGTTTTTAGGGCTTTTTTTTTTTTTTTTAAATCAGTAGGGTAGATTCCTTGCCAGTCACCAAGATAGCAATTGGTTATCGGCCTTGGCTGCTGGGACTAAGCAAGCAGTGTTTCCTGCCCGAGGAGCAGCCACATTCCTTCTCTCCTGGTGGAGTTGCTTCAGATTCCTTAGATAACTTAGAGCCTTCACACTTCCAGATTTTCTTCTGATTCATGCAAGTATATATTTCTCATGTTTCAGTCCACCCACTTCCTTCTCAAGCTTTCCTGCTGTTCTTGAGAGGGTCTACTAACAGCAACTCTTTTATTTTCTTTTCCTTCCCAAATTTCAGTGGATGTAAGACCCAGTCTTTAAAAAATATGAATCATTACACGCTTATATTTATTGTAATCCCTGTTTGCATGCAGCTTTCACAGAAACAGTGGAAGATTTGCCAATGAGATGCCTGCAATGAAACATGTCCTTGCATATTATTGTGATCTTAATTTTCCTGCTCGGTAACTCTGTTAGGAAACTCTTCTGCAGCTACCTCTTCACTTTCCTTTTTCCCATGGTTTTCTTTAGGTGTTTATAGAGAGGGAAATGCTCATTGGAGCCTAGAGTATGTTCCTACAAGGTAGTGATTATAGAAATGCATACAGATAAGCGGTTATTATAAATGGTTCACTCCTTTGGGAGTTTTAGTGAATGTTAGTAGCCAAGATCTGTTTGCAGGACAGAGAAACATAGAATAATTTACATTAGCAATGACCTCTAGAAGTCATCTGGTCTATCTCCTCAAAGAGGGGCCAATTTTGAAGTTAAATCCAACTTTGAAGTTAGATCAAGTTGCTGATCCATAAGATCACCAGTTTTATTAGGGCCTTTTAATTATGGACAATGCTTCCTATTTCATGTAGTGGCAGAAGTTATTATTTTATATTAATCTTCTGTACCTAAAAACTTATATTTTTATAAATGTTTATAGATTCCTGCCATTTGATGAAGAGGCTGCAATACTGCATATGTTAAAAGCATGACATAGAAGGGACCAGAAACCAAAACAGAAAAGATGCCCAGGAGCAACAGACAAGGGTAGGAACAGAAAAGCTGAGTTATTGTTATAAAACTACTCATCGCCAGTGCACCAACCAAGGCAGAAGTAGCAGATTGGGAAAGCTTCCCTTTAGTGACCTTTTGCATTGTTAGAGGGCACAGTTCCTTCACACAAATCTAATTTTTTAACTGTGGTGTTCTTGAGGGAAGGGAGAAAAGAGGAAAATAGGAAGGGCTAGGCTGAGCCTAGCCCTGGGCAAGTAATAAATAAACAAGAAGGGTTCCATACACACCACACATTCCTGTACAAAATGTCCATCAGAACGACCTTGGGGTATGTGATCTGCTACAAACATCTATATTTTGTGAGCTTGTACAAACTCATTTGGAGCATGCTCATGTTTGATGCTGGTTGAACCACTTATGCCTTTGGTTGCATTGAATTCTGTACAGTTAGTTCCCTTCTACTTTAGCCTTGCTGTTGTCAGGTCAGGACATCAAATGAAAATATAGTGGATACTCGGATCTACTTCTGAAACTAATAGCTACTGTTATCCAAAGCAATAGCTAGTATCCTAACAGTAAAACTCTTTGTTGGTGACATGGCAGCAAAAAGCTTTGGTTTTCTTTTGATACCTCTAATTATTAACCAAAGTGAATCCTACCTAATTTTCAAGAATTTACACTGTAGTGTAGTTCCATCATAGAATATTCCAAATTAACCATGAAGGAACAAGATAATGTCATATATCTATCAAAATCAAAAGGTGATCTCAGAACACCATTATAGTCATCCAGATCCTCAGACCTTGTAAATAACTTTACTTATCAGAATTGTTTATTAGCTTTTACACTGAAGATTATTTTATTGTAATATATTCTAATCTTTGATAGGTTTTCTTCCTTTTTTCTCTTTTTTTTTTTAGTTTCTTTTTTTTTTTTTAATTGTTCAAGTACATTGAGGGCAAAACAAACTAGCAAGTTACTTAGCATATGTTCTTCCAAGCACGTAAAATTGCCAGGAACCACCTAATTTGTAGCCAAATTATTTGCACAGTTTGCTGAATTGGAAAAAAGTACACGTAGCTGACACAAAATTAAGCAGCTCCCGTGTGCAGCTGATCTTTGGGGATTCTTATTTGAAAGCTCCGAGCTAATAGAACTACCACATGTGCTGGCTACCAAAATGCATCTTGTTACTTGTTGCTATGGTCATTGCCTATGGAAACTTACTTTTCTGCCTAATGTTAAAACATAGCACTTCTTTCTGTAAACATGGTAAGGAGAACTGGAAATTTCCTTACTAAGGCACATTATTATAGCCTTGGGCTGTATTTTAACATGATATGCTCTAAGTTCACGTATGTTGTCTTTTTTTAAACATGTAATTATAAACATACTGTTTTTCTGTTGAAACACCCTGCAATCATGGCAGTATGCAGCAAAGTCTGTTCAATTTTTTGGTGCTCCAACAAACGTCAGTATTTCACAGATGTCATCAGGATCTTGGAGGAAAACTGGCTTTTAAAGAAAAACATTTGGATGATGCAATCCATAATAATATAGCTAACTCGTCAAATCCTTGCTACTAGGGTAAAATATACATACAATATTTTTGGAAGCTGTTTATGTGGAATTACGCAGAAAAATACATAGGTCATTCAAAATGTGCTGCTTTTGAGGAGCATAAAAGGAATATAGCTTTTCCCTCTTAAATTCTTAACCAACAGGAAAACTGTAACCAAGAGGAAAACTGGACCTCTTCACTCTTCTAGTCCTGGTGTTTTGGGGAGCATCTGATCATTACTGTGCACCTTGTATTGCCTTTTATCCAATTAGGTTTATTTTTAAGACTACCAAGTCAGTATTTATTTTTCATTCATATAAATGACAAGCAGAAAAGAACCTAAGTAGTGCCATATTGAATCAGATCATCTGTCCGTCGTGCCTGATATCTTGTGCCTGGCAGTGACCAGTAGCAGACACTTAATATAAATTTGATGGAAGTAGAGTATGCTTAACCTGCTCACTTCCCTGGAATGAGTTCTTCATTTGTGACAATCAGCAGTTGTAAGCATTTCCTGAGCTGTGGGTCTCTTCTGGGCTATCACACTATGTAGCTTCTGATGGATCTATTCTCCGTGAGAATTTTTTAATGACTTTTGGAACCTTTTGGACTTTTGACCTCCACAACATCCTGTGATAATGAGTTCCATAATTTAATTTTGCATAAGATTTAATTATGTGTGAAAAATGACTTCCTGTGTTTGTTTTAAACTTTCTGCCCAGTAAATAAATTGGGTACTCCCTGATTATTACACTAAGAAAAACAGTGAATTGTGCTTCTCTATTCCATTTCTCCACATATTTCATGTCTTTATAGACCTCTAACACATCTCTCTTTTGTTATCTGTCCAAATTGAAGAGACTATGTCATCTTTGCTTGCATTAAAATTACTTCATATCTATGTTCAAAGATGTGCAGGGATAAATAATGATGGAACTGTGAAGGGGATGACGCTCTCTGTGATAATAACTCACACTGAAATGACTGTAACTCCATTCCTTTTCTGAATTAGTGGGACTTCTGGCCAACCAGACCTTCTGACTACTGAGCTATTTTAAAGTGAGTTTCTGCTTTTATGTATACTTTTCTCAATATCCCTAACCAGGTAATTTCCATGACTTTAGCGTCAGAGATTCTGGTTACATTTTCACTCTGGAATTACTCTGCCACCTTTCCTTTCCTCTCTTCAGTCTGAAATTGTTGTCCTTACCTGTGATTTTTTTTCTAAGACTTAAAAAGTGCCATTTAATTCCTAAATATTCTAGACATCATCTGGCACAGTCAGTATTAAAGCTACACTACGTCTTTGTGACCTGCTTAGATATTAATAGATTAGTAATACAAGCACCTGATTAACAGAATTCGCACATACAGAAATAGAGATTTCTTTGTCCAGCCACTTTGTCACACAGCAAAGTCATCCGAGTCACCTGATTTGCATCAGGCAGTTGCTTTGGGCATCACTCTCAGCCAGAGGTGTGCGCAGAAGGAGCTGTGGGAACCGACGGAACCACAACTTCTATTAAAAGTGCTGTGCACAGAGAAGTAACTCAGATCCCAGATGTGCTGGGTTCTCTTGTATTTCCAAACATGGCACTTTCATTCGCAACCAAAATAATGGTAACTGTAACAAACACTATTTTTATCGTATGAACGCTATTACCCTGTTTTGATTAAACAATATATTTTATGGTAACATTCATTGATCCTTCCCCATTAATTTTTTATCAGGTGCATACAGGTTACAATCTGTTAAAGAAAGCAAGTATGTGTGTGTGGGGCAGTCACTGTCTCGGTGACATTAAAACGCACTGACAACTGGTCCGTGTGAACCTCTCTGGGCTTCGGCTTTTCTTGTGCTCTCAGGCCAGGTTCCCCAGGTTTTGCCAGGCTTTTGGTGGTTCTTGGTCATGTTCCATCAAGTTGGGGCCAAGTTTTAAGTACTCTGGAAACTGGACTTTGTTCAAACCTTAGAATAATTTATAGTTTGGGACAATATTTATATAAAATTTACTTTGGTTCAGCCAGAATTTGGTGGATTTGTATGAGTTTTTTGTTTCTAATTTTATATCCTATTTGAATGGATCTATGTAACTGGAATCTGAAGCTGATGAATGCATATGCTTATGGGAAAAAAAAAGTTAAAAAAATGCTTAGCTTAACTAAAAGTGCTAGCTGGTTTTGCCCATTTCCATGAAGCAAAGACCGAGATGAGCAGTTTTCTTCCATACTACATTGTACAATTAACAAGGTTAAGGGATTCACTGCAATATAATAATTTTCTGGGAAACTGAGGTGTCCTAATAGGATCATGCTGTGGTCTTAAATTGTTTTGTGCCTATCAGGGCAAACATTTATTGTGCACTTACACTGTCAGTATGAATCTCTCCATGATCCTTCTACATTATCTGTAAATAATGTAGCACACATGCTTAGAAAACATCTGAGATCGATTTTTGGAATGGAACATGTAGTTCTCTCACTCACAACATTTGGAATGGTTCACCTCTTGCATGTTAAAATGTTTCTCACTCAGAGAGAGATCACATAGACCAGCAAAAGTCAATTTGACTGAAAGCCTACATCTGAGGGAGGGTGTGCAATTGCAGAAGTCCACAATATTGCCACCTGTGGGAAAGTTGCTGGGTGTCTTCTCGCTGGAGGTTTTTGGCTCAGCCTGAAAATAGTTCCTGAAATAACAAATAGATCCCAGAAGTCTCAAATGCAGTCTGCATAAAAGTCTATGGCATGCCTAGTGTAAGTGAGATGGAGAGGCTTGGATGGGAGCAGGCACAAGGACCTGTGGAGCTGGGGACAGTGCTCACTAGAGGGTGCTGCTAGTGTAGAGGGAAGACACCAGCTGATCCAAAGGATGCATAAAGGATCCTGAAGGTAGTGTAGATATAAGACATAATTTAATTTCTCATTGTCAGTTTAAGTCAGTTTGCAAGATCAGGCTTCTTCGACTCAGCACAGTTTAATTCAGAAACAGGCTTAAGACAATGGAAGTTTCCCAGGATTTTTTTTTAAATGCAAACATTATCTCAGTTTGCTTTGTAAATTGCCTGCAAAATTTTTTTTTCTCAGATGTAGATGCAATACTTATTTAGTAATTTTGTAAAATTGATGTTGATCAGTGGCTTTTGCAAGAATGATTACAGAGTGTGTTACTAATGGCTGCTTCAGTTTAAATTGATGACAGGTCTGTTTCTTTGGAAATAACTTACATAATTACATTTCAAGGCTTTGAGGCTGTAATGAATAAATTCTTTTAATCAGTACTCTATGGTATTTTTTTAAGTCAATCTTCGGGATGCAAACTGAAAAAAAAATCAATCTAAGCACAGTTGAAATGAACAATTACAACATTCTAAAACAACCATCTTCTTACAGGGACATAAATTTTTAGAAGCCCAAAAGTCAATGGTATTTAATCTTATTAGGACAAATTTTGAAAGGGGTTTACAGATGCATACAGGGGGACACATAGGCTGGAATATTTATATGGAGTCACATCAAGCTGAAAAATTTAATAATTTACATTTTTTCCCCCATTAGTGGAGATAACTTTACCTTGTTATTCCCATATTCACACCCAAACTGTACATTGGATGACTTTGCCTCAACAAGACCCTCAGTAATTAGCTGAAGATTTCTTGAGGGTGCAATTAAAATGTATTGTAATTGTTGAAGGTGTTACCTGATCTGCTGTTTTATGTAAACACAGAGACTACCTAGGTAAAACTTAATACTTGACCAGATAAGCCCAGCAATGAGAGACATTTTCTATTCTATAGAGCATAGTTTACAAAATCATCTCTGCTGAAATTCTCCCAGGTTCAGCACTAACGTACGGGAAGGTGGCCAGTACTTCAGTTTTTCTCCAGCATGTGTCTCAGGAATGTCAGCATTACATTAATGGTCAGTATTAAACTTATTATGAGATTACCTATTTACGATAATGTTACTTACTTAAACTTTACTATGACATTTGTTCTTTGTAATTCAGAGTTTGATTAACTTAAATGCGTTATTTATTCCAAAAGGAAGAATACTCCTCTGCTTCAAAGACCACACAATGACTTCTGCATATCCCAAGTGGCACTAGATGCCTATGTGAGGATAAGTGAATTGAACAACTTGTATTAGTGAAAAGCATGAAAATGCCCTCCTTTATTTTAGAGAGATGTCTTACTTGAGAAACAGAATCACGTAAAACGTTTACTTTTTGACTTACATATTTTGTTCCCGTGTCTTCATCTGTACTCTTAATGTAAGTCCCTGGGAAAATAATTAAGCTGCTATCTTTCAGACCCTTATCAAAAGGAAGCCTTCAGCTCCCAGTGTACAAACAGTAGTCACAGCCTTATTGCCTCACCCAAAGTCAGAGGAGTATCGCTGTTGCTGTTTCCTAATCAGAAATGCTGTGGGAAACTGATGGGAAGCTCATCTGGAGTCCCAGGCAATCTGCCCTAGTGTTACTACCTAGTCACTTCAGTTGATATATTTCGTCCCCAGACATATTAAACCGGTTGGAAAGACTCCAGTAGACTGCAACGGGCTTACAGCAGGCAATTATATGATTGCTGAAAAACTGGAAATTGGTGGGCTTTTACTTCAAGTAGAAATTCATTTGAAATCAATGTAAAATGATATGGGAGTATCTTAGCAGATATTCATCTTGGTGACATATGTGTGGTTTCCCCTAAGTACTGCCATTGCTAAATATGTATGAATGGACTCGAGGTTTAATCAAATACTTCCTTCTAACTGAGCTGGGTGGGGATGTCAGCTTTGCAGTGTAGAAGTGCGGGGGAGCTGGTACAGGCACGAGACTGCAGCCGTCTGCCTTGTGCGCACGCAGTGACACACTCACCGGGCCCACCAGGCACTGGAATGGTTATTTTCCTAAAACCATTTCAGTATTGCATTTCCACAGAAAGAGTTTTCTTCCTATTGACAAACAGATTGCCTGACATAGACAATTGCAGATGTAATTTTCGTTACTTTGTAAAAAAAATAATATTGAAATTTAGTGTCTCAAGCAAGTCTTAGTATTCTGCATTCCCTGAATGTCAAGTTATTATCCAGACTCCTCACCTCTCTGTGTCTGAAGCCATGAATTAGTGCAGACTTCCCTGTGGCCAGTTGGGAATAGCTCACAACATGTAAATGATATGTTAGAAACAATTATCCACTCTTCGTTTTCCCCGGGGTGTTCTGAGCCTTTGCACTTTAACATATGAACTGCCTTATTGAACTCACTGAGACTGCAAGCAAGGATTGAGCCCTTTGTAATAAGTTTGGTCTTCAGGGCTTTCTCATTGATTTATTTCCGTTTATAAGGTACTGTAAGTCGGGCTGTATATAAAACACTTCTGATGTAATACTAAAAGATGAAATTGTGGTTTTGGACTATTACTGGCTAGAAATTTTCAGATTCAGAAATAAATATACTGAAGTCAGAGTCAATCCAAAAAGCAATCCCATAGGCATGCTTGTTTCCCAGCCAAGCACTGTAGTCTTTCTGTACTGACACTTTGTGTTCAGGTTTAGAGTTTCCCCAATGGGCAATAACTTCTAACAAGACAGATATTTTTTTTTATCTTTTATAGACTCTCTAACTCTCTCAGGAATGCCATGAAGATGTTTTGCTGGATACAAGGTTAAAACACGAACCAGCATTGACTTTTTCAAATGGTTGTGTCTGTAGCGGTCTGCCACATGCACTGTACAACACACATAGAGTTAATACAGTTTCATATCATGTGTGCTGACTATAAGCAATCAGTGTTGACATTCATGCATATTTATTTCTATAAGGAAGTACTTCAGTTATTGCCTTTGTCTCCTATTAGTTTCCTTTCCTTTTTGCCAAGAAGCATGTTTTTTTTCAAATGAATCACTAATTTTTTTTCCAACACTATTATTTTGTTTAGCTAAATTTTGAGGCCCTCTTAATAATCTGGAAGGAAATCTTGGCAAGAAACAAAACAGATCTTGAATTAGTTGTCTGAGTCCATTTTTACACTCCTTTAAAAAGACCAAGGAAACATTTCAAAGGAGTTCAAAGAGAGGGAGTAGAACATTTGGTGCAGATGTGACTTTATGGCATGTGACTAGAAATGAATGGTAATGCAAAATGTACATTTTGACTATCAAATGTAAACAACTTTATTTCTTATTGGTTTTAAGGATGTTTTTCTCCGTGTTTTATTTCATGGCATGTATTGATTGCATTTCAGCAGCTGGATTGACTCTGGGTTTTGGATTATTTAGGTTTTTTATGTGACCTTAAGTCTGTGTTGAGTGTTAAGCATTCATTATATGCTTCACTACATCTTTCATTCAGTTGCAATTATTGTAATAAGTTATGAAGTATTTATAAATTATAATCGCACATAGCTCCATGAACAGAGTTTCAGTGCAGTTCAATCTCCTACATATTTGTGTCTTGGGTAAATATTTAAAAGCTGAGATGACGCTGCAGCTTCGAGTCATTAAAAAAATCTGTCTTCTGTTGATCTGCCTATTTCCACCAACTTCATGAGGTGAAAATTGGTTAATTTCTGGTTACCTTGAGATCCAAAGTTTGTGAGTAGGACTGACAGTGTACCATATAAGACTGATTTTTATTTTTTTCCTAAGCATCCAGACAAAAGAATAGCACACTAGTACTGAGTCTTATCTTGCTGTTATATGTCCCTTCCTCTCTCCTCAGTTTTGGCAATCAATGGCTCAGGGATTTCCTGAGTTAGAGGCAGCATCTGGACCATCATATTTTAATAGCCACTGGTGGACCCTTTCTCCATGAATTTGTCTAATCTCTTCTTTAACTCCATTTTGCTTTTGGCCTTGACAACATCCTGTGGCAATGAGTTCCAAAATGTAATGACGTGTTGTGTGAAAAAGTACTTCCTTTTGTTGGTTCTGAAATACTTGTTATGGGCAAAGTGCATTCTCTGCTGAGTGGTAACGCTGATTACTGCGCTGGGAAGCAATCACTCCCCGGACAATAGGTGTTCCCAGCAGGAGGCCAATGTGGTTATATGTGGACATCAGTGGGAAGAGTGACAGGAGACAAGAGAAGTGTGTAGCGGCCCCTAGTTTATTTGACTTTGTTCTGTCGTGAGACTATATGTAAGGACATGATACCCTTAAATAGGAACTGCACTGCTGGTTCATTTATTGATGATGTTTAACAAAGCGGACAAGTGTTTATTGTAGGCTCTTCCTCTTCCCTTACTTTGCAAATGAACAGAACTAATTTACCCATACATGGTTAGATGCAAGTTTCCATTGCTCTGTGTTTAACAATGTACAGTTAATACGTTATGCACTAAACACTTGTGTTTGCAACACAGAAACATTGCTCTCTGACTCGCGTGGTGTACTTAATGTGTCACAGATTTCAGGGTCATTTTTTTTCTGGCTAAGAGCTCAGAACTAGCAGCTGCATCACGAGATGTCATTATCAAACCATGACCCTGAGCACCAGGATCAATGCTTTTGTTACTAAAAATGTTTTATTTGGTAAAAGAAGTTTTCTTAGATAAGCTGATTTAATTGGAATTTCTGATTGCTTAGAATTTAGGATTTTTACTTATGCGACAAAAGATTAGGACAAATATAGGTTTTCTGTGTTTTTTTTTCCTGTACTACCATAAGCTAATTCTGAATTATATCAAGTTGTTGTTCGACTTTATATTTGCAGAACAATACCACGTGTTTTTAAAAGGAAGATTCAAGAACTAATGTTATTGTAGAAGTAGATGAAGGTCACTCCCTTCACCTGGGTTTTGAAGACTAGAATAAAATCGTTATAGGGACATAATTTACTGCATTATAAAGTGATCTCCTATCCAGTTTTCATGAAATTCAACACTTATTTAACAATAAATAAAGAGAAAAGGTGTCCAAAGAAACACCTGATGTTACTTGTAATGGAAAAATAGAATTTTTCTAGACTAGATTATCTTTTGTGGGAGGACATATGGATCATTTTGTGTTGTCAAATTGTAGGCATCTCCCTAAGGTAGAGGGCAGTCTCTGTCTTCCCCTATATAGGAAACCGTATGAGAACGGAAGGTATTCAAAGAGAAACTTAAATTCAACTCCTATGCCAAAAAGAGACACTCCTATAGGAGTGTCTCCTTTCTCCTATTCAGATGCTTGTTTCTCTCTATTAGCTGTGTACAGATATTAGTAAAATAAAGCTATTTACTTGAAGTTTGGAGATATGAAATCCCTCCCTGCAGGGCTCACTTCAGGGAAGCGTTGTGAACCCTTTTGCAGGTGCTAAGGGAACTCAATAGTGTAGACATGAAAGGGAGGGAAAATGCAGCATTCACATGGACTGTGGGATTCAGTTAATTAGGACTTTCACTTCCTTCTAGATGTTTTTCAAGCACTTGAACCTACTGCCATGATTTATGCAAACTTAGGAGGTCAGAGTGCAATAACTTCAGTCAGTACCATTTAATTTAAATTTCACACACGAAATAATTTCCAGGAAAATGTTTTCTTCTTTTGCTTCAAAGGAGACTAGTGATTTTCTTGTTGGCAAAACATTCAGCAATAAAAAGTCACTCGTTTACAGCCTGGCTTGCACCAGGGGCTCTAGAACAATGTTTACAGATCTCCTTTAAAACACAGTGGTCAGAGGAATCAGGTCAGATGAACTATAAGTCCCAGTGTGGTACAGTACAGTCCTCAAATAATTTCCTAAACTTTCTTGGGAACGTAACAGCTTTTTTTAATGTTAAATATACAATATTGTCTTTCTTGAATATCTGATTTCTGAAATAAATAAAAAATTGTATTTTAATAACACAAAGTTTTCTCTTTTTGCAGACTGTATCTGTTCACCATGTGCTGAAGTAAATTGCAGATGATGGTAATTTCTTTGGTACAAACTAATTACCTTATTGCCATCTGCTATAAAATGAAGACATGGGCAGGTTCTAAAGGGGCGGGTCCTAACTCTTCTACATGTGGGAGACAAAAGGCCATATTCTCAAGACTGACTAGTAACCTTTCATAGCCAATTTAAGACCCTTAAAAGGATTGACTTGTAGTGGGAGGAGTAAGTAATCACACAGTTCTGAAAATCAGATTACTTTATGATACTCTGGTTACTTTCAGATAGAGGTTACCTGAGCCATGACCCACTTTGATAATGGCAGCCCACAGGTTTATTTGCCAGAGTATTTTGCTATTTTTGGCAAAGCGTACTCACTGACAAGAGATAAATGGAGGTGGCCTGAGAATAAAGAGTGAAATTCAAAAAGGAAAATTGCTATAGCAAGTATAAACCTGTCAACCTTAACTTTCTGAATTTCATTCAGCAATTTCTTCAGTTATTCCCCAGTAATTTTAAAATAGATGGTCAAACTATTAAAAATCCTCATGCAATTAAAAAGTGACCTTATTTCTGCAGTCACAGCTGAGCTTGCTTAGACTAATTGGCTTGGGTACTGGCAACAGCCTTAGCCACAGCAGTGATGGCAACATGAATTAGCTGCCAACATTTTAAAGCAGGTTCCCAGCCAGGTTTTGCTGTTGAAGTTAAGCTCCCTGTCTTTATGGTTGGACTGTAATGAGCACCTGACTGGGTTAGGTTAAGACTCAGAAATGTCCCACCTATAGCTGCAAAGGTAGGCATAATCAAAATATACTGTGTGTTATATGGTATTTTCACCTCAACATACCTCTAGCATTGGCAATGCTTGTTAGGGCTAGAGGAAAAAAGTTATCATCAGAAATGTTGCAAAATAGAAGGAAAATATCATTGGTTTGGACTCTTTTAGACTCTTTTTTTGGACACTTTTATGTAAGTAGTCAGATTTTATTTTGGACTGCTACAAGTATATAAAGACAAAGGAGTTGGAGCCGGGTTAAAAATAGTCACAGCTTCTATTTCTTTGACCTAGACTCTTTGTATGGCCTTCACAATCAGTGGCATTGCATTGAGTTTGCACACAATGCTCACTGCATGTACCTTATTTTTTCAATTTCTGTTAATAGATGTTTATTTCCCTGTCTGGAAAATAACCTAGATGATAAATAAATATTACAATGCATAATGTCCCACTAAAATCAAATCTATGAACAATTGAACTTGTTATTATGTGAAAACAGAAGCTGGACTCCCCTTGAGGCTTGGTAGAGTTCTGATTGTGCATCTAAAGACAAAAACGTATCCAAAATCTCTTAAAAATATTGCAGCATAGAGGAGATGGTATTTATAGTTGACACTTTAAAAATACTTAGCTTTTATATAAAAATCAAGAAATCCCTGTGTTGGGAAGGGTAGGCAGGGTGAATAACATGGAGGTTTTATTGGAAAATATTTGTAAGTGTTCAGGAGAGGCTTAAAACTTCTAGCCATATGGACAACATATGTGTACATTAGCTGAAAACAATATGTAGTGTCCACTGTCCAGGCACATAGAATTTATTTCGTAAATGCATTTTCAGGTCAATAATTGTAAGACATAATTCCTCATATCAATGAAACCCACAGTTATTTGTTTATTGACTGAAGTAAGCAGGAAGAATCAGCACGTGCATTAGCAAAATTGAGATGGCATCCCATGTGACTCACTTTCTGAACCCAATCTTTTTAATAATTGCGAGTGTTATTTTGAGACAGAAACAGTAAGAAAAAATATAATGTTTGTTAACATATGCTAAAAATGGAGGAAAGTGAACATGCTTTTGAAAATATAAAGTTTTACTTGTGGGGCTGGGTGGATTGCTTTTTTGTTGTTGTTTTTAAATAGTTGGTATCTTTGTATCTTTTAATTTTAACAGTATTTGGGTTGGTTTGGTGTTTTTTTTGTAACGCCTTACTTCTACAAATGTGTCATGACTTGAGAGAGGTACATCATGACATTGACAGTAGTTCCTGGTATTTTACTCCTGGAATGGACTATTTCTGAAGGGAATATGAGCTTAAAGAAACAATCAATCCTGACTCAGATTAGTCTCAAAATTATCACATTTGAAGGGTACTTGATACATTTTGAAAAGTATCTTGTCATTCTTGGCAGATTTTTTTGACTATTATTTTATTTGTGGAAGGGTAGTTTCATGTCATCCAGAACTATTTCACACAGAGACAGAAAGACCTGCTGGGGTCCCACCCGTGCAATCTGTTGCAGCATCCCTGGACTGACTGGTACTCTATCGGCACATAAAGTCATGTCAGGAGCAAGAGAGCTTGTCAACGGTGTGGGCAACCTGGAGAACAAACCCCTGCAACTAAGGGGGGAGTGACCCAAAGCAGGTGGTGTACACATCTCTCTACGTACAGCTGTGGATAGGAGGTCAGCCACTGAATCAAAAACATCAGTTACTCGCTCTTATAGCATGTATTTTATATATTTAGACACATTAAAACTAACTGTAAATAGCTGGGCACTTCATTTACTGGGGTTTTTTTAATTTTAATTTTCTGTGGGGTTTTTTTTGGGAAGGGTGGTTCATTCCAAGTGAGTGAAAGGTTTACAATTCTCTGCAGTGGATTTAGCTACCTGGTTATATTTTTATTTCCCTATAGCCATGACTATCTACTTTCAGGTTATACATATTTCTCAGAGGTTTTGAAAAGGAGGTGAGTATATACTTTTAGATAGAAGAGAGACACTGATCACTAGTGAAGCAGTTTCAGAAGGAAATTCATGTCACCTAAAATCTTTAGAGAGCCTCAGAGGGCCTTTCTTACCTTGTCCCACAGATTTCCATCCAGAGATGCTTTGCTACTAACTTCAAGCCCACACTCATGATTTTGGTTTCAGAAGTTAAGACAGATAAATGTGGCCTACAACTTTCCTTTGTGTTCTTAAGCAGATGAAGAATTTTTGGATGTAGTGCCCTGCAAAGACTTTTTTTGGTAGAAATGGTGTATTTTTAAGTGGACCTGAAATAACCAGAAAGCAACACATCCCTTGGGAAGCAGAAGTGGCAGTAAAACCTGTACTTGCAACTTGAAGACGTGTAGTTGTTCAATGCAAAGGTGGAATGTGCTATGGCTCATGATAACTCCTAGGACACAAGACGCCCTGAGGAGAGATCCCCTAAGGAAAAAGCAAGAATACTTTTTTTCTTCTGGAATGAGACTCTGATATGGAACAGGCTGCAGATCTGTGGCAGGCAGGGTTATGGTCTAGCTGGGTGGAGCTGATAAAAGGTGAAAGACAGGAGCCTACAACTGCACTGAAACAAAGCTGTTGTGATAAGCAGGATTAATACTGGCTTCCAGCTGTGTGACTAAGATGGTACCCTTGGAAGAAACAATCAGCAAGTTTCCCAGCCATCGCTGTAGAAAGCTTAGATCTAATCAAGACCCTGGAAGAAAGCTTGGATCCACGCTGAATATCTGATGACACAAGTCCCTGCTACTGGGAGACAAAGATCCCATGAACTGTAAGGGAATGTTTGTGTCTGGAGATGGTGAAACTTCAGTTGCTGCAACAAACATTTGCTGAGATTTCTCTCCATGGGGGATGGTGCAGTTCTGTTTACTATGTTTGGGGACTCATTTCAATTTCTTCCACACTGGAAGAACAAGGCTAAAAACAATTCACGGTATGGAGATGAAGAAAGTAATTTATGTAAGAAACAGTTTTAATTATTATGGTGGTATGCTAAATACTTATATAGTTTTTAGACTTAAGCCTCTATTTCTAGGATTGTAAAACACACAGTTGCCCCACAAATCTTGTGCCAGTGTGGTTTAGCTGTTAGCTGTGTCACTGCTGAGAAGGAAAATTGAAGAAATACAGTCAAGTTTTTTTATTTTTTTTTTTATACGGAAGGAAATTTTTAGAGTTTCACATATGCCTCGAGCTTTTCTTTTGTTGAATGTTGTTAGGCACCTTTCTTTAACAAGGTTTAGTACGAGGTTGAATGTTGTCAGATGAAGACTGTAGATGAACCCCTGTAGACTTGCTGACTTGCAGCTGAACAATAATGTTGTTTTACTACAGCTTTTTGTGCTGAACATCCTTTTTCTTTAGACTGTTTTAGAAATTCTCAGAAGAGGCCTACAATGCAACTGCTCACATAAATCTGAAATCTCAATTTAAGCTATTGTAGTATATAATACTAAAAATTGCTATTTAAAAAAGGAAGTTGACATTCTACCCTGTTGAAAAAGGGTCTCTGCTGTGAGTTTCAGGTGGAGAGTCAGATCTGCTCATCTTCTGGGTTGTTCTCATTTCCAGTGACAGGTTAATCAGTACAGTACTAGGAAATAAGCAGCAGTAGTCTAATGATCTCTGTGAAACAGCTTGTTCAGCCATTTTTAAGAATACATTGCCATCTGGTGTACAAAATTCTGAATTTCTTTGTCTTTACTTTTTAAAATCTAATACCCTTGAGCAGAAAATCTTCATCATTGGAAACTAATTTCCTGGAATCAATCTATTGACCTCAATGAAGTAAAACTTATTGTACTTTTTAATGCAAGTGTGTTGTAAAGGTTTTCTGAACATGTGTGATTTCGTGCCATGGAAATAATACATCTGAATTGTTACAGAGACTACTTGCATTTAGGGGCTATTGGTTCCCTCTGTGACTGAAATATCTCATTTTGTCTCTAAGATAAGAGAGGAAAGTGAATATAATCCTAAAAAAAAAAAGTGTTTCTATTAATAAGACAGGCACTGCACTGAGGTGCAGTATTCTTACTGGTTGTATACCTTGTACAAAGGGCAGTTTATAAACAGAGAAGCAGATCTTCCTCCTAGGTAGATTTTAGGGGATATTTCACGGGTTTAAATTAAGTAAAGATTTGATTCCTAATATCTAGTTTGATTAAATTGTATCTGTGTCCAAAAAATGTGGTTGACAGCAGATTTTGAATAGTTACTTTCATCTGGTCTCACAATAAGCAACTTGGGGTTTGTATTAACTCTTTAGAATGTACCTTTGGCTCTTCCATAAGGGTTGATCGAGGGTGATCACGGTATTATGAAAGCTAGTAAAACCAGCTCGTCAAATACTACATTTGTCAAATGATAAGCATCGTACAATGATTTTCCTGCTAAAAATACAGGCAATCTGGTGGGGTGGGTGGGGGGGGGAAGGCTTGCTTAAATGCATATATTTTCTGAAGTGTAAATAAACATCTAGTGTCTTAAAAGCAAACAAAAACCACCCCACCCCCTGCAATGTAATCTACACCCCACCCCTAATTACATCCAGTCCACTGAGAAATGGAGCCATCCCTATTTCAAACTTAATTTTGGGATTGTTTCTGAATTTCCAAGATTTTTTTAAATTATTCTAAAGAAGTTTGAAAAAGTTGTCTCTTTTTATGAGATTTCTAGTTTGGGTAAATTTTAGGTAAACTAGTAACGTGACCTTCTGACAATGGCAGTATACTTGCTGCTCTGTGCCTCTACAATGTCTAGTACAATGGGGTCCAACTCTCCTTGGTCGTGAAGGGCTACCATGCTAATAAACATGTTTAATACTAATCTTCCTTATCTTGGGCTTCTGAGGAACTCTTTTTCTCTTCTCATGGAATCTGAGGAACAAACACAGGAGGTTACTGGGTCAGGCTCTAGTCCTTCTAACAATGAATTTTGATTTGTTTAATTCATCTGTCAGGATTTGTTTAGCTTTACATAATTACTTCCAGGCTTATCTGTGATAACTTAATGGCTTACTTTTGTTGTGACCTTTTTGGTAAGGTTGTATATAAAAAAAAAAAAAGAAGCACTGATTGCTTAAGAGGATGTGGGCAGTATTATAAGAGACATTTGTTTGATTAAATGGTAATTAAAAAGAGAATGTAATTAAAAATACAGTTATGACCAGCTCTTGTTCAGCATGATGCTTGTGGAGCTTAAAGGTCAGTCTATGCTGTTGCTTAGAGTGGTTATTACTATTTATTACATGTATGCTAGTGTAAGCACTGCACAAATGAAAAACTACAAAATAGCTATTGCAGTCCCTTTCAAAAAAAATATTGTCTAAAGAAAACTTCTAGTAAATTACATTTTAAAAATCTTCCCATTTTTCATCCTGTTGCTGCTCGTTGCAGTCAGGTTGAAACTCGCACAAGAAAGCTGACCCTTAAGAAGACAGTAATTTTCAACACAGAGGAATGTTTTGGCCCATGCTGCAGAAAGCTAGAGTTGCTTTGATTTTTCTACATTCTGTTTTGGGGTAATTAGTACTTCAAGGGAAGCTAGTCCCTGCTGTGTATGAGGATATAAAGGAGGTATGGTTGCACAAGCGTGGGAAGACAGTGAATGTTTGCACCTCCTAATGAAAGAGAGAAGACTCCCTAAATCCCCATTTCACTGTGGCAGCTTTATCTTATCCCTGTTAAACTGTGCTTTGCACCTGATTGCTGATGAGTCAGGAAAGTAAGGAAAAAAACCATGCTTCAAATCAGAGACTTGTTTAATTATAAATGTAAGAAAAAGCTAAA
>KZ507201.1:33313-47575 GCA_002844005.1 Limosa lapponica baueri
CCTGAGAAAACTACCCTACCACTACCCCAAAGCTTCTGAATTCTTACCATGCATAAGAAAAACAAATGTTTTTTCAAAGGATACCCTTCCCTCTATCACGTAGTTTGCGGAAGTCCATTGTATTACTTTAAAATACTGAAACCATGTGCTGATACAAGCAAATTACTTTTTAACTTACTAGAGCTCTCCCTTTATTTTGGATGTTTGGGTTTTTTTATACTCTCCTTTCTTCATCCTTTTATTAGGCAGAAAATATAAACATTGTGAAATCTGTTTCCCATGTTTTAACTGATGTCTCTTCTCTTTTGTAGCAGCAATATGCTATCTATTAACTACATCTCTTAAGGGAGCTCAACCTTGCTTTCTCAGCTAGCGTTTTCAGATCTACTGTTTCACAAATCACGTATCTCAAGAAACAATTATTATATCAATATCTTAATAACACTGTCGAAATCAACTTGTCCTCAACAGTTCATGGAAACCAGTTAGTCTAGATAAACACATTTTATTCCAGAACTGGAAGAAGATTCTCTGGATAGTATAATGCTTCTCACTACACTGCTTTAGGGAACTACTCCAGCGGAGTCTATCACACAGAATGGTATCATGGTCTAGAAATATCCTTTCTTGTGTATAAAAAGTTGTTTTTATTTTTATATATATATGTATATGAAGAATTTTATTAAAATGATTGCCTAGATGATTTTTTCTACTTTTCTATTGCTAAACATAAAACAGAGGAAATGTGTTAAACAAAGGGAAGTGTTAACAGTTCCTTCTGTGAAATAGCTTCTTCTGATGACATTTCCAACTGATCTGAGACCCACTAGAGTTCTGGGCAGGTTAAGGTAGGTGATAATGCTGCTTTGTGGTTCTAAACAGGTTTTAATGCTCTTGCTGATACCATATAAATATTCCAAGAAGACTTACATTTGAAACCAGTTAAAAAATCAACTGTGTCATTTGGGGGTATATTTGGGTCTATATTCCCTTTGTTGTTGCTGTAAAAGATAACACAGCCCTCCTTTAAATATACGTTTCCTGTCTCCCATAAAAATCTTGGCTCTTAGTTTGCTTTTATGTTAGCAGAAGAGATTAGTTCCAAATGACATTAAGAATCAAAGAAGCTCAGCAAATTAAGGCGCCTTAAAAAATTTGTCAAATAAATCCAATATAATGGATTGTTTGGTCTTGATAACGAAATAAAACAAACAAAAACAACATCCCATGTCTGCTAAAATTTCAGTATGGTGCTGGAATGGAGGTCAGAGCTTCCTCGATATGAAAAGGAATCCTGTTACGGGGATAAGTAATCAACCACCTGGGAGAATATAAAACTAAAATGAGAGGTGTCCACGGAGACACAGCAGTGCTGCCAAGTTAAAGATTTAAATCCAAATAAAATATTACAGTAGTCTCAGGTGATAGCATCCATAGAAGTTTGGACCTCATTAGGGGAATTGAAAAGCTTAGAGCTGTTTCCAGTAATAACACTCAATTTAGTTGGTTAAATTAAAGCCAAACTAATCTCCTTTCCATGAAGTGTTTGAGCAAGTTGTAGAAAACTCCCCCATCAGTTTTCTTGTAGGAGAGAGAGGTCTCATATAAATAGTGCTGCAAGACTGAACTCAAACTCTTTGCACCAATCTGGTAATTCCCATTTACACTTTGGTGTGGTCATATCTCTTCACCTATTAAACAAATCTAAGACCTCACTGTTTCATCCTTCATCAGATCTTATAAAATCAAACTTGTGGAGAGTGTTTGGGTTCATGAGTGTCAGCTTTACTCTTGTAAAGAAAGTGGTGAGTTCATGTTTTCAACAGAAGCTGATGGAATTTGGTTTGAAGGGACTGGAGTAGAGTTTTCCTTTTCATGTGGCGTCCTCAGTGTTTTTTCATGTAGTCCTCAACCGGTTATAAAGATTCTTAGGAAACACTTAACTAGCCAGAATTAAAAGGAACTATTGAAGTAAGAAACAAAACATGTCCTATACATTAGAAATTAGTATTAAACTTAAAATGAACCAAACTAAGCAAAAGCTATACCTCTTCATAATTCAAGGAATACCAAATACAGAAAATGACTCTGTACAGTGTATGTGAATATCCTTCAGTAAAGCCCATGAAGGATTTCTGTGAACCATGCTCACAACATGTCAGTCAAATTATAAATTCCAGTGTTGGTGATTAACCTTAATCAGTGTCCGTCTCAGTTTTGGTCTAACCAGCCTTAAATAGTACTATCTTTTCTTACCCTCTGTAGTTTTCCACAACACTTCTGAAACAAGTGTCAGTGATACAGCAAACTTGTTTTTCCAATTTTCCTTGGCATTTTTGAATACATATATAGCCAGACTGAGTAAATTGTCTATGTTTAGATTTACCAGGAATTTTGCTCTAACTAATATTAGGGCACTATAGCAAATGTGAGCTTGATACCATAATAAACTGAAAGTTGTGGACACCATGAAGACAAAATTGCCTTGTTTTGTACACAGAATTTTAGTAAATGCATGTAAATAAATCTTGGAAAATATGACAGGTCTGCTGGACTTTTTTGTTACTTACTGTATTTTACAACTTATCCTGGATCCAATAAAGTACTTAAGAGAAATTGGCCTCAGTGAATTTCAGCATGTGTTTAAAGGTTAGCATATGCTGGAGGGCTTTGCTGAACTGGACATCTTGCTTTTCTCTTGTGATTTATCATGCTTTTATTGTGCTTTCCAAGTTTCTCATGCTTGTCACCTTTGCTTTCACAGCTTAGATAATTTTTTACTTTAAAAACTCTCTTTGCTCTTGATAAGTAGTGTAAAATTTCACTTTTCAAAGCAAAACGTGTCCCATGGAAGCTGCATACAGCAGGGATGAGAAACAGGATGAGAAGATCAATCAGAACTGTTGAGTCATCAGGACCAAACTCAAGATACTGCTTTCTTATCATTTGAGGTAAGGAGGTGTTTTACTATAAACAGGCTTGTTTCTTCACCGTGCTGCCATCATCATGTCAAAAAACCTCCAGGGTGGTCCATTCGAAGCTTATTTGGAAATGTGCTAATTGTGCTCAGAGATGAGGATAGAGTTCCACAAACATGCAGAAATTAAGACATTGCACCACCGGGGATCCAGACCCCACAGGACTGTTCTTTGGCAAGTTATGGCTGCTTTCCATAAGAGGGATAGAAGATTACATGCACATAGCATAGGTGCTTCAAACTGATCTGTCCAAGTTCCTGCTACCCTGCACGCGTCCACAGGCCGTGAAGTTGTTAATGAGGGAAAAGTTGTTGACTTTAGATTGTGAAACTTCAGCTTGACAGTCAGTCTTGCAGGTATTGTCGTGTTGTCACTGAGTGGATTACTGTGATTTCTGAAAAAACCAGTTTCTGCCTCGGTCATAGATGGGCAACAGAAGAGTGGGTTTATGCTGTATGGGTTGGACTAAGCAGCCCAGGGTGTGACAGGAGCAGAAAGGCTCGTTCCCGTGCCGTGGATGTTTCCTCCACCAATCTACCCAGGTAGAGCATGACGGAGACGCTGCCAATAATATCAAAAGTCTTGAGCAGCCTACACATGAATCTAAAATATATTCTTATAAGTGCCCTAATAGCTTGAGAAGTTGTAGAGAAAAAATAAATTAAATAAACTGCCTTGTTTAAAAATAAAATAGCAAAAAAACCATTCTGGAAGATTCAAAGGTTAAGCTGATCTTCCAAGTCAGATATACCCTATTTTGTGCAGTAGTTGAGGCCATTTATGTTCTTCAAAGTACGTTGGGTTAAAGTAATCTCTGTTACATAACACAGCCTTAAAAACATAACGATGCTCACCTTGCAGTGATTTGTTGATTTAGTGGGATCTTATTTAGCCAGTACTCTCTTCCTTTCCTTGCCTTTTTCCTTCTCCTTCTCGAACTTTCTTTTTTGTCCTTTACAAACTCCACTGATACACAAATTGAAGTACCCTGAGGTAATTAAATGCATTTATTTTTCTAAAAAGTAGTTGATCCAAAGTCATCTTCAACACTCATTCTAGATAATAAATATTACGATTAAATATTACAATTAAGCTGTACTCATTTAAAAACTCCCCAGAAGAGCTCAAGCTAGCAATTCTTGTTGATAAAAAATCCCGTGGAAGCTGTGCTGTTGAAAGCAATGCACACTTGGACCCCAAATAATCACAAAATCATAATATGTTTTTATTTTATTCAGTGCTCCTGAAATTACTAATTGAAGAAATTAAATTATTGGACTGAATCATGGTCTTACTGAATACAGCAGATTTGTGAAGCTAATTTCTCATTTATGCTTTATTCCTATTGTATAGAGAGTCTAGAGAGTTTGGGTTTTTTTTTTTAATAACCATGTATAGCTCTCTTAAACTGTGAGAGTCTCTTCGGAATATAAGCCTGTTTATTTTATTGTGCTCTGTTTAGTTATTCTAAAAAAAAAGTTACAGACACATAATTGTAGCCATCTGTTGTGTTTTAAGTCCAATCTAGCCCAAAAGTCAAAAAAGTCATGGCAACAACTTATAAAAACAATGGCAATAATATGAACTCACTATGGTTACTGGTGAACCTTTATTTCTCCCCTCAAATGAAGTAAGTTTCCTCAGAGAATTATTTTAATGTTTGATTTATTTCTTTATTAAATTTGCCCACAGTACGACCAGCTTCTCTATCAAGATTGTCATATAGCTGTCTCCTTGATAGTAAATCTGTGTTTCTCCAAAAAGGTGAGTTCTGTTATTAGACAAAACCAAGCTCTAAGGGAAACCCCAGTGCTTGCCATATATTACTCTAGCATAAACCAGCAAGCAGGATTAAGACTGTTTAAGAAAATTTATTAGTGGGGCTGAATAATATTTATCATATAGTATATTTAACCCATACTCTGACAGATTTAAAATTCATTATTTATAGATTTTAGATATTTAATTTATTTGGGTTAATAATTCACTGGGATGTTTAGTAAACAGTTTTTTCAATGAATTTCATCAAAATGTCAGTGACTTTTATAAGAGATTGTTAATTTTCAGTCTTCTTGACATATCCAGTGTGTAAGTGTACCACAGCTATTTTAACTAAGAGGGGTGCATCACATATACATAGATACTTGTACTGTGAGCAATAAATGGCACAAATGTGTTGAAAATGACCTTTAGATGTATTGGATAAAGTCTCATAGATGGGTGCTTTCTGTTACTGCAGATTGTTGACATGGCATATTGCATTAGTTCCTTTTTCTACGTATCTGTGGAAGAATCACATGATGGAAATCTATGCACAACTGTTTTTACATAGTCCTTCACACACCTACCTCCTTTTTTAACAGAAAAGCTGAAGAGTGTTTGGGGATCAGTGCCGTCCTTTTAGGAGAATTACAGAGCACAGGATCCTAGTGGCTTGTAACTCCCTGAGAAAGGTGAGAATGCCCAAGGTATGAAATGTACCCTGGCTGGACCCATTTTTCTCTTTTGACTATGAAAAGCCCAGCCTTCTGATGATCATAACTTGGAGCCTGTGCAAGGCTCACCATTAGGCAGGATGGATATGACCCCAGGCCACCTCCAGACAGTTGGTGGTCCAGTGGCAGAAATCACGTTTCCTCCAGGCGCTGGAATGTCCAGCAGTGGACATTGCTGTCTGCCCTACAAAGCTCCCTAATAGTCACCAACAGGGAACTGAGTTGTTTCTGTCAAACCAAATCAGGCACTGTAATGGTGAAGCGAAGAGGAAAAATAAGAGATCAGTTTCCAGTTGTTTAAGCAACCTCCATGAGAAATAAGAGGAGATGTAAGCAATGTGTGTAGATTGTTTTATCTAGCTAGTAACAATGTAAATAAAGCAGCAAGATTTCATATTGCTGTATATGGGAAGTGAAATAAGAACTGTAAATTATGGTGTATGTACAAACTTCATTCACAAGTACAAATGTCATGTAAAAGCCAAGTGCTGTTTTTTCACTTCCCATTTACTGAGTTAATTAAGATCGTGGATGGGTGGCTTTGCTTTTAGTCGTGGTTCTTTTGATAAATATATCTACTGAGCATGAGAGTGAATGCACTCTCATTAGTATCTGCCTCACACTACTGCTAAAAGTGACGGCGGGGACTTGCTTTTACAGGCTATTGCTAACTTTCTTTTTTCAAGAGTGTACGAAGATATTGGTTTGTAACCTAAAGATGATATATTTACAGAGTCATTTTTTTTTTTTCCCCTGAGAAACTTACACTGAACAATTATTTACATGGTCAGACTTCCTCTGTATTTTCTTGAGTTACAATGAAGAACTTTCTCCACAACATCACCTCTCATTTAGCAGCCCTTGTGGAGACCCTCCTCCTTTTTTGATCTCATACTTTTTCTTTTCTCAGACTTCTGATTCTCTCCCATTTGAATCAATTGTCCAGGTATTTATCGTTATTTCTTGTTTGTGTATGCATTTGTGCAACTGGAACTGTCTGTAGCCACTGTCTTTTGATTCTTAATGCCTGAAGTTATCAGGTTTGATACATTCCTTTTATTACCTGTTATCAAACAACACAGTAACTAAAAATCAACTTATTTTATATCATCCATACAAAACACTAATTTCTTTACTACTTTGTCATACCAATCTTTCTCAGGCTCCTGGTATAATTTCATTAGAAGCAGGTCAACGTGTAAAAGTCAGGCATGCCTGTGGTTCGGAAGGCAAAAGGTGATTGTGGCTGCTAAAAAGAACCTGTCCCCGACTGGAGTCCCACCAGGAGGGCTGTCAGTAACCTCTTGTGGTCATTACCCACACGCAGCACACGGGACTGTGTCACGCAACTGCAAGAGGTTCTGATTTTTTGGATACTGTGTCACCCACAGCAAGCAAGTGAAATAGTTTCAGAAAAAGGAAAGACCTCAGGAAATTCTCATTATGCAGCTCAGGAAGCTAAAATACTGATGATGCTAATTAAGATGCAAGTGGGATGGTTTGAGAGGAGTTAAAAACAAGGTCATTTTTTAAAAAATTAGTACTTCTGAAGATCAGAGACTTAAGTTTCTAATCAGAGATCTCATGTGTTAAGCAGGTGGTTGTACAAACCATTTGAAAAGTATTAGCAGGATCAAAATATCACAGTCGTGCGTTGCGGTGTTTGGAATGTCACTTCGCTCTAAACCTCTCTCCCCCATTTCATCTCTTTCAGTCTCTGGTTAATATTAATCCAGGCTAATGGTGCAAACATTCTGGGTGTGATGCAACACGGCATAAAAGCGTGCTCATAATTTGAAGTATTTGAGTCATCCTTTTAACTGATAAGCGTATGATTAAGTGCTCTGCTGGAATGGGGCCAGAAGTACATTTTACGGCTAGCTAGAATGGGTTTGCTTGCGTGCTATAACGCACACCTTTAAATCTGACTCCATCCCCACGCAGGACGGAGCTGGTACATTGTGGGCCGGGTTGTTATCACATGAAACGGCCAGACAGTGTTCCAGCCATCCTCCAGTGCCGCACAAAAGAAAGAAAAAAAAAAGAGATAGGAAAAATGATCTGTGAGTGAATAAAGAAAGCAGGCCAATTTCCACAGTTTGCATGAAGGGAAAATCTCCCACTGACTTAATTAGGTGCACTGCCTGACTAAAGCCTGCATGATTTGGCCAACATTTTCTATCATTCCACTGTTATGACAGAAGTCACCAGAACAACTCCAGCTGAGAAGTAGTCATGCTCCACACTTCATTCGGAGAACAAATGGAGGAGGACTGCAGAACCTGCACACAGATTGACAATAGCTAATGATACCACATAATCCTGATGCTCAGCTCCTGTTGAGCTCTCAGATTTAATGACCCTTCTGTTTACACAGTGACATGAGACAGAAGAGGCTTCCTGTCAGGTAAATAAAATTAAGCTTTTGTTCCTAGCTCTTGTACATTTTGCATAGGAAGTTCTATTTTGACAAATCCTGTAAAAATAGTATTTTATTTCCAATACAAACTCTTAATCTTTTATTCTACTTGTTATATTTTTTCTGTCATTGATTTGTGGTGACAGAGATTTCGATTCATTAATGTCCTATTTGCCTATTACTCTTGTGAACTGATACTTAATTCTGGTTTATTGCAATCACTCCCCATAGTATTTTTGGTTATCTCTCTTTTCTTCTTGAGTAGCTCTAATCTTGACAATTACTCCAGTTCACATTACCAGACGCTTCAAGAGGAAGAGCTCTTGGTTTTGAAGGACTTCTGTGTCTGTAGCTGTCCTCTTCTTAATCACAGAAGATAGAATTATCCTCTTTTATTTGCTTTTTCTGTCACACCTTCTTTTTTGTAAATATTATTTCTGAAATACATCTTTTCACATTTTTTTCTGTTTTTAAAAGGCCTTATTAACTTGCCTTCTGTAGCACGAAATAACAAAGTGCTACAGTCAAATACATACTCCTAGGAGGTGGACTCTACTGGTTTCTGCTTTCACCTTTGTAGTCATCCTTTTCTGGGAATTAGAAAAAGGCCCCAACACCACCCCCCCAAACATATGGAACTGATAAACATGATGTCAAGGCAATCAGTCTATTCAGTTTGGATAAAGGAGTCAGATGATGGGGCTGGTGTTCTCTTTCTTTTTCATTGTCATACACAGTCTGTTTGTTGGTCCCTCTCATTTCCTGTGTGATGAAATATTGCTTGAGCTATATTTGGAGGATCAGATAAAGAGGTGTTTTAGCATATAGCCAAGCAGAGAAAAAAAGATATGGAGCAGAACCTACAGTAGCACTAAATGCAAGAATTCTTCATTATCAGCCCTCAAATCTACTGGCTTTTCTAAATCCCCACCCCCAACTCTGCTTCCTTGCTCTCGCCTCCACAACCTTGCTGGGTGGCGTTGGGTCCTTCTCCCCCTGGACAACCCAGCTGAGGGTGCTCCTTCCCTCACTTCAGCATCAGCTGATTGAAACTGGCTTGAAATCTCACCTTAAAAGCTTCCCTCTTTCTCATGATTAAAAGCAGAGTGCAAATCAACATCCAGAAAATGATCCACCACCACATCAATTGGATTTTGCTGTTCCTAGGGACCTTACTGGACCTTGGTAAGATGTGGGCATCCTACGCTCAGACTCCAGTCTTCCCAGTCATCCCATACTTTATTGCTTGTTCACCAGTTTTTCTGCCTGAGTATTATCACTGAAGCATATTTTCCAGCCTTTTTTCATCACACAGTTGAAATCAATGCCACCTAATAAATAGCTGGCGAAGAGTGATATTTGAGATATTTAAAACCTCAAATATAGATATTTGAGAGGTGTGTGATATAATTTCTGTGCATTTTCTATGAATTCTCTTGCTGTGTATTTCTCCCTTAAATTTCTCTTCACTTTGCATTTGTTCTCCAAGGACACAAAATAATAACAAATACTGTATTTCCATTTTCATTCAGCTGTTTGGCCATAATTATAACTCCTTGGTAATGTAATACTGATAGCTGTTTCAGGACCCAAAAGAAAAATCACAAGACAATGCATTATTTTCTTTGGGTTTGGGTTTGGTGTTTTGTTTTGTGGGGTTTTTTTTGTCGTTTTTGTTATTTTCCCAAACCGTGTAGTGGTAGATTATCTCCTGTGCTCTTTTCCCTGGGCTCCACTTGGAAGATCCGAAGTAAGCAAAGGCTTATTGAAGGTCCTCTTGGCAGGAGGCAAACTTCTGGAGGAGGAAGCAGGGAGAGATCTGCTGGTAAGGCTGACTCCATTATCTCTTTTCTTAGCCTGCGAGTATGTTGGAGAAAAGAAAGGAAGTGACATAATTAACTTTGATAATCTCTCTGGTTGGTAGATAGTCCTGGGGGAAAATGATTGAATAGTGTTTATTAGAACAGCAACATTCTGAGGCCAAGCAGAGAGAAAGAAAGGGGTTGTGAGCAACGCTTTCAGCTGAGTCTTTGCTGTACCCAGTGCCAGCCAGGCA
This sequence comes from Limosa lapponica baueri, assembly GCA_002844005.1. Taxonomy (NCBI): domain Eukaryota; kingdom Metazoa; phylum Chordata; class Aves; order Charadriiformes; family Scolopacidae; genus Limosa; species Limosa lapponica. The sequence continues at coordinate 43,262 of KZ507201.1, forward strand.
TAGAACAAAAAAGAAAGAATAATTTTAGAAACATATTCTTTTAGTCCTGGACTGCTTCAATTCATATTTTGTTTTTCAGTTAAAAATGTGAAATGTTTCTATCAATCTCATTTGTGCATGTGCCTGTGTGGTTCTAGTATTACAGCATGTTAGATTACACATGTGCTTGTGTGACCTACTTAATTCTGTGCATATCAAGGTCCTTCTCTGAATACCTAATTATCACCGCAGTTTTCCTGTCAAAATTAGGTACCCAACGCTTGTGGACCGAACATGTAAAGAGCTGATGCTGTTTGTTGCTGTTGGCTACAGGAGGACACACACTTCCAGCGACATGAAGAACAACTGAAAAAGAAACCAAGAAACAAAAGCAGAGCCCAAAAACTGATGGAGGATGTTTGTAGCAGCAACTGCTGCGGAGGGAAAGGGTGAGGGCATGGTGGGTGAGGGGAGCACGGCCCACAGTGGCGATGAGGACTGCGGGTGCTGGGAGGTGCAGCACCCTGTGTGGCATCACCCTGCTGCCTGCCCAGCATCACACTCACTGCTGGCAAAAAAATGGGGCTTCTTGGGCTGTTGTGGGATGTGATTTTTACTGCAGCCACATATTAAAAGGGAGCTTGAGCGCTAGTGATAAATATGTCTTGGTGTCCAGGAACTGAAATTCTCTGTAGTGTCTTGGGAGGGACGCCTCACGGTGGGAGCTGTGATGATGCCCTTGTCAGGGCAACACAGGGAAGGTCCACGCATTTCAGTGTCAATGGGTAAGGGTCTGCAGGATCTGCCTAGGGCATTAGGAGAGCATAGCCAAAGAACGTCCTTTCTTACGGAAAGCCAGCATGGTACAGATTAAGGCAGATAACGCAGTGTTATACTTCTCAAAGACCTAAACTGTAAACCTTCCTGGTCACAGATAAGAGGAACAAAAATCTCCATTAAAAAATATAGAACAACTGAAGTCACCAAAAGACAGTTAATAATGACCTATAAAATGCATGCAATCTTCCAGTCAACAATATAAAATTTATTTAAAATATTTAACCAAGAAAGACTATTAGAGGCAAGAGTCTCTTTTACAAGGGTGTCCTGGCAAGAGAGGCGGCATAACAGTCAATTATTACAAACAAAATCCAGGTTTCTTAATTAAAATACAAAATACTGGCTCTGCTGCATAGCCTGTAATAAGTTATGTCTTGAGAAGACTGTAATTATGCTGGCGCCTGCTAGTGCCGCCATAGTTAAATCTGTCACCATTTCCATTATAAACCCCATTTTTAAGCAATTTATAATGTAGCCATAAAAAATAATTTTAGATTGAATCTTGGCAAAGAAATTCTTAGACTGAAAAGTTTTGTTTCTTTTTTTTTTTTTTTTATATATATACAAATAATCTGTTTGGTCATCTTTACGTTTTTTAAGAGAGCACTAGACAAGCCAGAAGTTTTATGGTTTTGAAGCTTTCTGGCCATCCTGTAGTATAAACATATTTTCTTTTTTCTTATGCATCAAGAGGATCTTTGAAGGTCCATAAATGCAGGGAAACAAACTTCATGATTCTTTACAGAAAGAGTGAAGAATGATTAACTTTGAATTACAATGAAGAAATCAGAACAAATAGAAATTAGTTAACTTTGGGCTTCAGAATAAATCATTGCAAGATGTTTCTGCCATGAGACTGACCTCAGCTTTCCAGTCCCCTTCTCATAACAGAGGAAGATGTGGCCAGAGCCGGAGGCAACAGCATCTCAAAGGTCTCGGGTGGACAGCAAGGCTGAGACTGAAGCTTTCCCAGCATCTCACGTCTGCTGCTTCTCGTGATGCTCACAGGAGGATAAGGAAAATATCTGTCTGAAAGTCACAGAAAATTCTCATTACTTTGTCCCAGTGCATATTTCGTCACCAAAGGGTGACAAAGAGGAGAAAAAGAGCACAGAAAATATTGGGCATCTGCTCTGAGGAATCACCATGAGAGGGTACACCTGTGTGCTTGGGCTATGGGGAAGTAAGCTATACCTGCTAAGCGCTGTTGATACAACGACTGAGTAAACTAAAGAAGTTCCCCATGTAGCATTGTAATCTAATCTGCGAAAGAAAAAAATACAGTTTATTCTTATGATATAATGCTGAGTTTCTAGAGGCAGATATATTTTTTGATGCGTAGCACTGAACAACAAATAGTAAAACCTATGACAATATCATTGCGAATCCACTTCCCAAAGGAAAAGACTGTTCTGCAGTCCCAGTCTGCGTCTGTAACTATCTTATAATTTACATGGCTTAACTAGAATTCCTCCAGGAAATACCAGTTGTTCCAAATTAAAGGTCTGAATGCTAAAGAAGGAGCACTGAAGGTAGTAAAGCTAAAGAAGCAGAAATGAAGGACTGCTTGCTGGTGTGTCTCTACCATGTTCAGTGCAGTTTTGGATGCAAAGGTTGCGATGTAAATCATGCTCCTCTTGCCTAAGCCTGGTTCACGAGGGACATGGATTACTCTATTTAACATCATGCAGATCCTGTTTTCAGGCCTCTGGCAATGTAAAGGAAAGTTTAGCAGCTAAAGAGATCTTTCAACTTCAATGTACAGATTTTAGTGCAGAGTAGGTATATGCCTTCTCCAATATTTCAGTTTTTCTCAACCACTGTAACAAAGCTCTGAGGGAAACAACTGGGCCAGCAGCATAAACTAGCTTTTCACTTTATTCCTTTGCTTTGCCAGCTTAAGAAATCCTGGCTTGAGCAGACTGTTGTAGCAAATTTTGGCAATGATTATCCATTGTTGATTAAATAAATTTCATCAGCTGTGGCCAATTGTAATCATTTTGCAAGATAAAGGCATTACATGCTAGAAGGGAGTATGGTCTAATGAAAGAAATTCAAGAAACCAATATTTTCTTTTAAAGACTTTTCTTGACTTGCATTATGGCCATTGCCACCACACTGCTACTGCATGTTGGCTAATTCAATAAACCCAGCCCTGGAGAGTTTAAATGGTTCCCGTGATGTGTTCACAAACTTGCCTGTCCCAATGCAGCTTGGTTGATACCTTGTTTTGGTTTCTTATGGTGATAATTTACTACAAACACACAGAATACAAATAACATCTTTTCTGGCAGCTAGTGTGGAAACTGTGCCAGCCAAACGCTGTTTGCTAATATTACTGGACAATTTGCAAAATCCCCGGTATCATACGGCTGCTTCTTAGCTGACTCTGACATTGCCTATTTTCCTGAAAAAGCTGTGGTGGTGAAGATCTTACAGCATTTTGCAGCTGGGTTGCTGCCAGCGCCTCAGCTGGCTCTGGGCTGCCTCCATGACGGATCACCAAGCCTGAAAAAGTCCAGGTAGAAAGATCAGTTGGCACGCACCGAAGATTTTAGGGTGCGCATAGTCCCTAGCAGTGGTCCCAAGCACATCTTTTTCTTTCGCAATCCTCCTCCAACAGCGAGAGACGACTGGTCTCTCAAGGACTGTGTGATTCATCGTAGCGCTCGCTTAATTGGAAGTACTGGAGCAGCAGCTCCTCTTGTACTGCCCGAGAGGCCAGCTGATCTCTTACAAAAGAGGAAACATTGCTAAACAAAGGAAGTCATTTTAAAAGAGGAAAATAACATCTGTCTACAGATACGTGGGGAGGGAAAGAAGAGATATGAAAATCGAGGTGGTGGGGGAAAAGGGTTTAAAGTTTGAAAAGCTGAAAAGAAAGTCCTTGTGGGATCAGAGGCACCATATCCAAGTGGCAGACTAAACGTAGGGAGATGTAATGGGAGGAAGTATAGGAAAGAAAGAGAGAATGTGTATAAAACAAAGCACTGGAAAAAGGTATAAAACCACCAAAACTAATATACAGAGCTTGAGAGACTGCTGCATCATCCAATTGCCAGTAGAGGTGCTAAAGCCACAGCTATAGAATTTAGTAGCAAAATGCTCAAGGGAAGGAATAAATCCTATATTTAGATAGGTACAGTATTTCACGACATGAACAATAGTGCAATACAGCTACCTAGAAGGTATCCGTTTAGGAATGAATTTCTATACGTAGCTGTAGTTGAAAACGGAAAGACAGCCAGCAAGAGGCAGAAGAGTTTCCCCGAAAAAGCACTGGGGCCAGCCCCAGAACACCACAAAATGTTTATGGCCGTGCTGCAGCCAGAGAACAATGAGACTAGCAGGTACCAGTCTGCAGCTGGGGCACCATAAAACCCTTCTACAAGCTGAGCCAAGAATAATCTTCTTTAAAAGTGCTTTGCTACTTAACAAAAGTTGCTCTTGTCCAAGTGTTTTGTATTTGCCTCAGTGCAGTTCCTTTTTCTTTCT
>KZ507201.1:49605-77484 GCA_002844005.1 Limosa lapponica baueri
TCTGCTTTTGGGACCCTGCTCTCCAGGTGCTCCACTGGTTACATCCTCCTCTGTCTGATATCTATCCCTAATGGAAGCTCACTTCTAAGGTCATTTAGTCGTTTTAGCTTTCCTTTTTTTTTTTTTTTAAAAAGAACTGGGTAAGGACTGGTCAGGTGACTTATATATTTCTTGCAGGTTGAGCATCTGGGGAAGAAAGAAGTTCTATCTGTGCATAGGTTTTACATTTCAAAATTTCAGTTTTTGATGCAGGGTAAAACCAGAATCTCTAGGGCATCATGTTCAGATCCCTTTGACTTTGGGTCAACACTTTACACTGACCTCAACTGTTATTTAGATTTGAGTGCATCTAAAAATGACGTGAACACGGCATCTCTTTTAAGCTTCAATATTATGCAAACAGCTCGGAATAATTTTTTGGTGTAAAACTTGAAACCTAGATCTAAGGTGACTTTGAAACTGAACCCTAACCTAAACTACATCTAGATATCTGGGCCAATATATTTTTATATATTATCAAATAAAATATCTTGACATGCTGAAATTGTATGTGATATTTTTTCTGTAGAAGTAAATTGATTCATATTGGAAATATGAAATGGGACCTATCAGCTATTACAGATTCCTTTCATTTCATTAGCAAAGGTTTTCATTTTTAGAGCTGGCTTTATCTCCCATGTATGTGATATCCATGTTAACAATGATTGTTTATGGGACACAGGTTTATTACAAAAGGACATTGTGTTTATATTAATAAAAATTATTTTTATTTTTATTTTCATGTTCTAGTCAAGGATGTTTGGTGCCTAAGTGTAGAGTAGGTTAATGTAAAATAAAACCTTTGTATTTAAGTTACATGTTCGGTTGTGGGTCCGTCAGAAAATTACATGAGCTGTTTTCGTCAAACATTTGATTACTAGTTTATGTGTTTTCCTACTCAGTTGCAGTCTGGAAAAATGTTTACATCATAAAAGCATCCTCAAACTTGAGGGCATTTTTGGCTTTTTAAGTGGGAAAAGACTCCAGACGCTCTAGTGGGATAATATAGGAAGTTTCTATTGCTGGACGTACTGATGGGCTGAGGACTTAAATCCTCTGAGCAATCAATCCACTGGCTTTTATGAATGCTTAGGGAAAAAAAGGAAATATATTGCTGGAAAAAGAGGAATAAACTTTGTTGCAGGATATGGGATGGCCAAATTCAAAAAAGACATATGTATGGTAAAGTCTCATGTGTCATTGCAACTGTCTGAGCAGGACAAGTGAAAGCAAAACAAAACCAGGAAATAATACTTTTCTTATAACAAATGGATTTTGAGGGAAAATCTCAATGAGGAAAGAAAGCATATTCTGATTCTGGCTGCTCTTCTGCTGAGAACAGGACTTTTGCTAAATAGCTTCATAATTAATTTTATTGCTAATTCAGCAGGTCCAGTGTAAGATAAATCCTTCCTTGGGAGAAGCATTGTCTATTATGTGTGCTGATTTATGAGAGACAATCAGCTATATTTTAATGATAGCTGAACTAGACTGTAAATATCAACTAGGAGTCACGATAGATGAGAAAAGCTCATTTGTGCTTAATATACTAAATAAATTGTTCCTGGCTTCTTAGGGTGTGACTATTCTTGCTGTCACACTCCCAAGTTTACTCAAGAACTGTGTGATTCGCTGAGTAGGTGCTAGTCATATAGGGAGAAAACCTGAGGGGATGCATTTTATATAGCTTGGTTTTTCCTCAATGTCATGTATTAACCTTTGTTGTCCTTATTTTCTCCCCTTCATCAAAGGAAAGTCTCCTCAAGATGGAAGGCAAATTATAGGAGTGGGGAAATGACCACCAATAATCTGAGCAATATGAAATTTAACACAGTGAGTTTGTTTTAGTGAGAGGAAAACACCAGTTGCTGACTGTCATAAAATTCTAAGCTGAACCCTAACTTCATGGGCAGCAGCTTTAAAATCTATTTAATATGTCTTATTTCTTCAGTTAAGCTGTTTCTTTCTCCGGTTAATAATGGGCTGTGGAATTAAATCTTAGCTTTTGATATTTACTGGGAAACGTAGTATGGCGATTTATGAGTCAAAATGCACTTTGAATAAATTATCATTGCAAATTACATTTTATGAAAGTTGTGACTATAACCATAATTACACCATTGGCTCTGCACTACTTGAAATCTCGCTTGCTGAATAAATTTGTTTTCATTCAGATTGCATTCCCGACATTTTTAGAAAAGAGTGAATCAAGCCTCACCGACAAAATTTCCTACAGAGTTTATTAAAAAGGTCACCTTTGTTTGCCAAACTTACCTAAAATCTAAACATTTCTTGAATTAATGAGATGCTATTTTAGTCTGTTATGAGAGTTTCCTATTCAAGTTTACTAACCCATAGACTCATAGGGAGACTCACAAGAGCTTCCACATTACGCCGTGCCTTTAGCTATCTATATACCCTAAACTTCTTAAAGTTAAAATTGATTCTGCGAGCTGCTGGGGAAAAAAAAAACAGCTGATAGCCAAAATTAGGTATATTACTGTCAGTTGGGGGGGAGCAGTGGGGGGGGAGAGGTTTAAAGCTCTGTCTGGCAAGAGAAGGGTTAAGGACTTTTTTGCTATACCCGTTTCAAATTACAATGAGAAGCCTCTTCTTTCCCAGCAGGGTTGTGCTTACATTAGTCTTTAGATCTCTCTTGAAGAGAGCTGTTATATTTGTGCCTGCTAGAGTTGGAAATAACAGCTCAGAAGCTGAAAAGGGTTGAATGGATTTACAGAAGGGTTTTTTTTGCGAGTAAATTCATGGCAACACAGTAATTTGATTAGTACATGCTTTAGAATTACTTTACACTCAAGCGATTCAAAAGATGTTAAAGTTATCACCAGGCTGCTGGACAAATATGTGTTACACCACCAAGGTACTGATCAAGACAAATCTGTGACTCAGGATTTTATCTTGGGAAGAGCGCAAGGTGTACGAAGAACTCAGAATAACGAGGGACGATAACTCTGGGAACTACAATGTGTCAGAAGAACAGCACTTGCTAATACAGCTCCCCACCAAAGACCTGGTTATCTAAGGTTTATATAGGAATGCCTAGGTCAGCTGACAAAATACTGGTCTTCTGCTCCATAAATGCAGAAAAAACGATAACAACAGTGGAAAATTGGAAGTCTGAATTTCAGCTTTCTTAGAAATAACTGCAACCTGACACATTCCATAATATTTAAACAGGGTGGGGGGAGAGAAATCACCAAAGATGTTACGTTTAGAGATGACATTGACATGAAGAATAGGTAAATTTTGTTTTTCAGCCACTGGGAAAGCAGACCTCGTAGGAACTCAGAACAAGTAGGAGAAAAGATTTTTTTTTTAAATTTTTTTTTTTCCTTGTTCTTTTTCTTTTCAAAGATGAACCTAACTGCGCTCAAAGCTTTCGTGGGCTTGCTCTGGAATTGCTGGGTTCTGGTGGGTCACGCACAGGGAGGTTTAGGAGACAATCATGTCCATTCGAGTTTTATTTACAGGAGGCTGCGGAACCATGAGAGAAGGGAGATTCAGAGAGAGATTCTCTCTATCCTGGGTTTACCTCACAGACCCAGACCATTTTCACCAGGAAAGCAGGCTTCTTCTGCACCCCTCTTCATGCTGGACCTGTATAATGCCATGACAAATGAAGAGGACACTGAGGAGCTGGAATATTCACTAAAGGGATCAATGGCAGGGGAGAGCAGAGGGATACGGAAAGGATACCCTGCCTCTCCAAATGGATATTCGCGGAGAATACAATTATCTCGCATGACCCCCCTGGCCACACAGAATCCTCCCTTAGCCAGCCTGCACGACACCAACTTTCTGAATGATGCTGACATGGTCATGAGCTTTGTCAATTTAGGTACGTGAAAAAATTTTCTGTTTCTGCTCTCTTTGACAAACTGTTAGCCTGATCTGGAGAGGGGCAAATCTCTCGGCCGGACCGTAACCTGTTCTAAACCGGCAGGACTGGGCACGGGCTGCTGTGCCACTGGTAACAGAAAAGTCGTACTGAAGGTAAAGTAGCTACGTTGTAGGTGGCCATGGAAAAAGATTTTTCTTACTGTTTATATAAAGTCAGTTTCTATAACTCCCCTCTGCTGGCTTCTGTTTTCTTTCTTTCATTGATGTAATGAAAATTCTAGCCTTAGGCCAACTAACTCCTTTTTTTTTTTTTTTTTTTTATCTCAAAAAATCAAACACTTATGACTATTGCTTGGTTATTTCCCTCACTGTTTTGCTTAAAGCTCAGACATGAACAAACACAAGTTGTTAATATTTTAAAGCCTAGAATGTTATGAAAAGGGAAAAGTTAAGCCATTTCCGAAAAAAAAAAAAAAGAAAAAAAGAAAAAGATTTCTTAGGTTGTGTAGTGTTTTTTCTGTTGGTAAGAGTCACAGTTTTATTATCTTTTCAGCTGGATGGCTGGTTTTTTAAATAATCTGTTGCTGTTTCTTTGTTATTTCTATTTAATAACCACAGACTGTGTTTTATTATACTGCCATGGTGCTCAGAGTCTGCAATGGTTCTTATTTTCTGTCTCATAAATAAATTAAATAACAAGTAAAGTATTAAACACCAGAAACATGCAAGAAAAGAATGCTTTTGAAAATGATATCAAATCAGACACAAAACCTGATAAAACTAAATTATATTGGCTTCTGAGTATAATAAATATACTTACTAGTTATGCTGTGGTTAAAAAAGCAGTAACAGATTCACTTAATAGAAGGCAACTTAAATCTCATTAAGAAAGCTGCAAATAATTCATGAAATGTATTTACTATTTTTATAAGTATTTTAAATGCTGCAGGACTCATAAAGTTAGCTAAAAAAACCCTTCTTGTTTGATCTGAATAGCAAGAGATTTAATCGAAAACTTGAAGTTTCTCAATAAGCTGGTACAAAATCTGATGAACCTCTGCTTTCCAGGATAATACTTTCTGTAGAAACTTTTTAAACAATGGCACATTTTCTGAAATACCTTCAGATTATCACACACATTCTGTACCTTTCATGTCTGCCAGGTCTTTAATCCTTGCTGCAGGATTAAAATTGTTTCCAAACACTAAAACCCTCAACAACTCGAATTTTTAGGAAAATGACACCGTAGAGTTTAGTTGCTGTAATAATAAAATTACTTTTCTTTAGTTACGTTGCAGATAAGGAGATAAGGAGGTGTTCAGTTCTGAGATCTTTTTCCTTAAGAGTAACATATGTCCACAACTCTAAATACATTTGCTTGTTGCTCTTGCTCTTGAAATAGCAGACTAGAAAAAAACGAAATCTGATTTTTGAAAATGTGTTGCTCATCCTTAAGAAAGAGTTACATATAATCTGTGTATTACTTTTGAGTTATCATTGTATGCCTTGATTTACCCAGAATATCTGGACTCAGCTGAATTTAAAATGGCAATGTTGTAAGGAAAATAGGAAATGCTCGGATCTCCTAAGCATTAGGCAAAGCCCTGATCCTGCAAAAATTTTCCTTGTGTGTCCTGGGAAATACCCTCAGTAAATATGTCTCAGACCATTTCATCAGTGGCCCAGAGGACTATTTACATGGGACCTAGCCTTTGATTTCATGAAATGTCTTTGATTTCATGAGGACTTCTTGCAGAGCATGAGTAGAAGACTTCGAAGGTTCAGTGTCAGATATGTCCTAGCCTGATCCTTCTGCGTTTCCTCAGACAAAAACCCTCTCTGGAAGAATGCAAGTCTCCACTGAGTGTCTTACCTTGACTGGGAAGTTTCTAATATTTGTCTCATTTTATGGGGAAGACAGTGTTGTCTTAAGAAAGTAATTTTGAGAAGCCAAACTGTATCTTGCATTTCTAAACTGTGAAAACTGGGGGTGAGATGCTTTATTTTTCTAGTGATTATGATTAATAGACACCATTAACTTATAAAAAAAACACTGTGTAAATACGGAGTTTTGTTTGGTCCCTGTGAAATTAAAATGTGTCTCAGCCCTAAGTGAGTCTAAACCCTAATTCACTTTAAATGCCCTTCCATACATGCTGGATATTGTGGTTTATCACACATTCCACCGTGTAACATGCGTAAGAAATATTGATGACTGATATAGATTAGCCTCAACAGTTTTATTAAACAATCCTATGTTTCAGTATAATTAACATAAAAATGAAATAAATCACAGAAACAGGTAACCATTTTGTATGATTTATGCAGCATAAGATCGTGACAGATGAGGGCAAGCTCTTTTAATGTACAATGGGGAAAAATATGCAGTGATAAGTGAATGCTAACACTGTACCTTAAAATCAATAAATGCTGATGCAGCACAGTAATAACTCAACCAGTTTTAGATTTGAAGCCTCAGTCAACTTGCATCAAATTAATCTGCTCTGGAAATAGCATGCAACATGTTCATACTTGCACACCGTTAATTACATAAGGTGTAATTATAAAGCTTTATTAATCATCATGATATTTTAAATTGAAACTTTTGTATATGGTTGTAGCCAGTTATAATAATTTAAGACATATATTTTAAAACAAGAAATATGTCGCTGAGATGTTGGGTAGGAACTATTAAGCCTAAGCTTGAAACGGCTGAATAAGATTAAAAAGCAAAGTAAAAAACCAGACAAGTACAAATAATTTTACATTAAAGAATAAGAATTGAAACTGATATGCTAGTTTTGACAAAAATCAACTTGTCAGAGTTGCAAAAACCTCACTTTGAAAAACAAATTTAAAAAATAATCATCAAGGGAACTGCAATTATAACTCTGTCAAGCAACCAGGGAGAAAAACAAGACTGCATTTACTTCTCCTGAAGTTAAAATTGTAAACACCTGCTCTTTATCCTGGAATTTATACCAGAATTTCCGTCTCTTTCTTTCCTGAAAGATACGACAAGACAGAGACTGTATCTTGTCCTGTATGTTGTATAAGACTGTGTGCGTTGGCAGCTCTCCATAAATATTGATGAGTGTAACAGAAGAGTTAACTGGGGTTGCTCCAGCAGTCAAAGAATAAATCCTGCAATAAATACACTGGGGTTTTTGAAGATCTGATTATATCACCTACAAGTTCAGGACTTTGTTTTCCTCACTGGGTGTTTTTTTGCCCTGTTGTTATATTTTATTATATTTTTGCAAAGCCCTGTCTTTTCGGAGTTCTGGCATCTTCTTTTTGGCCGGTCTCCCAAAATGACATATATAGGATACCCTGTTCCTCAGAGAACAGGCAAATAATACTCATGGAGTCCTACTCACTTTTCTGCTCACTCAAAATTTAGTTAAGGACGGACTTTGTTAAGATAAATGTTAGTGTTCCCACTCTTCACCTCTCACCAAAAGAGCAGGATTGAATAAAAATATGTACATGACTGAGGCTTGGAGAAAAAGCAGCACTTTTATAAACTACATTTGAACATTTCAAGGACTGAATTTTCCATCAGCATCAAAGTGATCATTAAATCCACTGTACTTAAGTGTTCCTTCTCATGCAATTCAAATGGTCTGTATTTTCATTTGTTTACAACACATCTGTAAATTTTTCTCTAAACGGATTGCTGCATTTGCTAAGCAACTCTGTTTTCTTTCTCCATATTTTCCTATGAATTGATGTGAACTCTCTATAAGATAGGGGATAAATATATATACATTTTGTGGTTTTCTGTTATGTTTTCTTTCTTATAATATATAATTAATTTCAAAAACTCAAATGCGAAGAGAACTATAAAATTTGTGACCCTGACCTACGCATACTAATTTAAAGAAGGATACAGTGTTATGGACATTTTTAAAGTAACCAATACACCCCAGAAAGACACCTTTTCTTCTTCACACACAATACAATTCTGTAATCTTAATTATAATAATCCTCAACCTACACGTGCTGTGGTCAGTTCGTAAATCAGACGGTGAAATCAAAGGAAATTTTGCCTGTTTGAGGCACAGACGGCTGTTCGTATTTCTCCAGCTTCTCTACCCCAAGTTTGTACACTGTCATGAAGATTATGTTCTTTTTTAAAACCTGAATCACTAAGCAAATACATAAATTCACAAGATTTACAGCCCATTGTGTTCATCAGAGAATGCTAGCATGGCAGAGAACAACTTTTACACAACTACTTTGAGAAACCTACAGCACATCAAGCCGCACTGAATACCTGTAAAAATATACTTTCGTTAAACGCGAAAAAGAAAGGATTCCTAACTGCAATCAGACCTCGAGTGTATAAAGTAGCTGGTTTCTTAAATTAAACTAATTCAGTTTCTACAACCTTCTACTCACAGCTAACATATCATCAGCGAGGGATATGGAGTGCTAAGCTATAAAATGCCAGGAACTGTGGAAGGGGGAGCTGGATTTGAAGGATACACGCAAAAAGGCCTCAGGATCATTAACATCTCTCCTCAAAGCTTAGGAATGAGCACACTTTTTTTTTTTTTCCTTTTCCACTGTATTTCAGATGTTGCTGTCTTAATTTTAAACTTACATGAATTTCCTTGGCTGTGGTACAGTTTTAGTCCCTTAAATGCAGGCTTCTAATGAAAATATTGACACAAGCTTAACTGAAGTGACGGAAATAGTGCTATTATCTTGCCTTGGACAGAGGGGGGCTATTACAGAGATAAAACTTTTGAATAACAAATAGGCCCCATGTCTTTAATTGAGGAATTGGATTAATACTGAGAAAAAATGAGAAAACATTTGTGAAGTTTTTTGAATGGCAACCCAAAGTCAATAACATGGCATTTTTCACTCTTTTACATAAAATTTAAAGCAAATTAGATCAAGCAAGTCTCATTTAATCTTCACCAAAAGTGAAGATGTTGAGTGATTACTTGGCATCTTGAAATCCTAAGATTTTTTTCCCCCTTAATGAAATTTCTGTCACCCAGTCAGTGAGCTGAACTAATTTGTTGTGTCCCAGGTATGCAATCAGGCATTAGAAATAACTATTAATGATGAAATAATTTAATATGAACAAATTAAATATTAAGACAGCTTTTTGCAAAATAGGTTTATTTATTTCTAGAACAAAAGGACTTTACCCACGGGATGACATTCCCTAAAAATCCTCACCCAATCCTTACAATTCATTAGGCAGTTTTAACCAATTTTTGTGTGATGACAGAGCAGGTAGTTACGGATTTTTTTTTAATTTTGAGCAAGAAATATTCTCCGTATTCCTTTTTTGAATTACACTACATTTGTTGTTTTATATTGAAATATTTTTTATTTCCTTTGTTACATGAACCTTATGAACTGTATAGCTCTACCTCAAAATAGGTTTGTGTGTGATCCATAAATATCATCTAACAAAATAATGTTTTTATAACTGTCAATTAAATTTTTGCCAAAGTTAACACTTTAAATCCAAGTAAATTATTGTATCTACCCAGCCAAAAAAATGTCAAGCTCTCCATTAACTGGGGTATAAAACTGTCTGACTTTTCTTGCCGACAGATTTGAAAGAAATTGCAGATAACTGGAGAGAAACTGATTTAGCAGATGGTTAGACGTGCATGGTGAAAAGCTATATATATGTATGGATACATATAAATACATATTATTATTAATATTTTTCCCATTGGGAAGAATGGCTGACCCAGTTCCGCTTCTTCTTTAGAAAGTGCTCCTTTCCAGACTAAACACAGACTTTGGGTGGGGTTGTGGGGATTGTATGTATTGTACAGTACATATTTTCCCAGGAAAACACAATCTCTGAGTGACTCTGGCTAGCCATGAAAGAGAAAGAGGGAGGCTTGTGGAGACGCCTCTGTGCAGAGGGTGTTAGGGGAGGAATCCGCCTGCCATGGAGTGGATGGAGAGTCTCTTGGTTCTCTTCCTAACACCCGGATTATTTGCTTAAATAGCAGGACAACTTTGGCACATACATGATCTCCCACACTTATTGCTCCTGTTATTATTTTCTCTGAATGTTAAATTATGCAAAGAATTTTACCATGGCTACCTGCCTACTTACTGCCTGAGTTATGGTGGTAATTACGACATGGGCAGTTCCTTTTTCTTCTCTTTTTAGCCACGGCAGCTCCTTTCAGCTTGCTTTCATAGGCCCACAGACTAATAGACTTTTGCAGAAAATTGATTGATTACAGTCTGATCATTCTAGGTGTCATCTGGTGTTTCCACATAGCTGAGAATGAACAGTTTATGAAGTGCCAATTGCAGCCTCCAGCTAAAGAAAGGCTCCCCAGGGCTTCAGGAGAGCTCTGGCTGCTACCAGACTTTATAATTATTTCCCACACTTTTCCCCATCCTCTCCTCCTTGTCCGTTCCCTTGTCTCTAACCCCCGCCGTCTAGTCAGGGTCACTGAACTTTAATTTTATGTCAGTGGCATTTGGCTGCAGAAGGGATTAAAGGCCGAGAAGCGGTGAGACTAGGCGACGGGGTGGGAGATGGAGAGGGAAGGAATGAGGACAAGCATGAGAGAAAAATGGCAAAGCACAGACCAAGCCCTACAGGGAGGACAGCCCTCTTCTTCTTGGTAGGCAACAGCCAATGTGTGGGGCTGGACACAGACCTGCTGGGCATGGGAAAGGTTCACAGCAGAGAAAAGAGCCTCTGTAGGAACCGTTATTACTGGGAGGGTTAGTCCCGCTCCTCTGTGCCTCACGTGGAGCACGGTGTTGTAGCACTGGAGCATTTCCCAGGCTAGTAGAGTGGAGGGAAGACACTTACAAAAGCGGAGGGAAGCTCATCATGGTGGGGAGAAGGTGCACGTGGACCCGAGAGAAAAGGAGGGAGAACATGATAAACACAGATAACGTGCAAATGAAAGATAAAATTACACCAAGTACAGGTTTCTTCTGGTGAGCCTTACAGGTGAAGGAAGCAGTTTTCTTCTCAATCTCTGGTGGCAGAGCGACTACCTCAACCTCCCCGGGCACTTGGCTCCCCAGGCAAACTTTTCGTCCTTGCAAAATAAAATGCATCTCCTCCCCACCCTTCAGTATGTGTGTCCGGGGAGTACACAGACGGGCTACTAACATTTGCAGCCATAAATAACCTAGAAGCTAGCTTTTAAAAACCGCAGGTTAAAGGATGAGGGCTGCCATGACGCACACAGAGAGGTTGAGATCAGAGGAGCAGCTAAAAGGGGTCGGGAGAAACAATGAATCCCCTTGTTCTGAGTCATATTTATGAGTGCTCCATTGCACCTAAAGTTCATATTTTATTGGGTAGGCCATGGGGTTTCCCCATTTGCTCATCTCTTAAAATAACACCCCTGGTTAAAATTTCCTATAAAACACAGAAATGCTACAGCCCGCAGAACTTGTCAACCCTGACAACTACATTATTTAAGTTTGTGGGTGGGGTACACCAAGCAGGAGCTGGTTTGTGATTTGTACTGAATTATGAATTTGTTTCTGTATAAAAAATGACTGTAAAACAAGTAGAAAAGGAGAGGTTTTACAGCTCAGCTCTCAACTTTGAATCTTCCCTATTCTATTCCCTATTCCCTATTGAGAGATGCTCCGAAAGGTGAATCTAAATGCTCAGTTCCCAGCTCTTTTTGAGCAACAGCTCCTGTGCAATAGATCAAGAACTTGGCTTTATCAGCTGCTGTTATACAACTCAGTGGCATGTGCGGTACCTTGCCAGAACATGGCTTTACTTTTTTTCCCAGTGTAATTCAGGGCAAACTGAAGACAACAGTTATTAATGAGTCAGAGCCTAGAAAACTTATTGGGACAGCTAGTGATGGTACATGATATATATCCATAGCTGATAACCAGTGGCTTTGCAGAAGCAAAACTCCGCCTAACTCTCTTTTTGGAAGGCAATCAGAAGGAGATAGGAATTTGAATAGTCAAAACTTCTGTTAGGTTTATTTTTATCTAACCTAGTAATATTATCCATTCAGACCTCACAAGAACCTAAGGATCTTTTCTAGATCTTTTCTAGCCTTAGTGCTTCTGTGATTCTATGCCTTTGTAGACAGCGTCTATTAAATGAAACTATTATTGTTCTAATTCTCATGTATTTGACTGTAGCCAAATTAATGAAGCTTTATTCATATTATCTGGAAAAGCTGTACCCATAATCCCGAATCCTGAGTAAGTATTATAAATTAATTTATTATAAATCAATTTGTCTAGGCATATCCATTTAAAATATCCTTTTTTTTTTTTTTAAGTGAGGGAGAAATATAGGGGGGGTATTCAACTATAAGGTACTTCAAAATAATTTCAAAATGATATTGTGTTGGACTTTTACAATATGGATGGCATCAGTTTGGGAGGCAAAGGTGTTAAATTCTGTCCTGGCAAGCCTGGACTACAGAAGAGGAAAATGCAGGGACACTGAATGATTTGTCAGTCTGATTTTGGAGCAGCGGGCAGATGGCACCTATTGGCACCTGGTGCCTGGAGCCATGGGGTTCTAGTGGTATGGTTTGCAAAGACATTAGCTGAGAAATCCAAAAAGTGGGCAAACACTAGCGTGGATGATAAAGCCGTGAGAGTGAGAGCAAGCACAGCGTACAACCCCAAGACAGCTGTAGTCTTTGTGGTGATTTTTGATGGCCGAGACCCAGCAGGAACACAGCTTTGGGAAGGTTGTTCCCAAGCTTACCTCAGCTGGGGTATCTGTCAATAACTACAAGTCATAACATGCTAGTCATCCTGAAGGCTAATCTGCTGCTCCTGACCAGGTTATCTGGCTGCCTTGTACATGAAATGTGCCCAAATGTTTTGCAGTGAGCCTGTTCCAGCCCCAGCCTAGCCTAAACCTGAAAGTCAGAGAGTGAAATCTCTGAGTAACCAAATAGGAAAAACCTGAAGAGCCTCAGATGGAGAATGAAAACAGTGTACCTCTGTTTACCAATCCACGAAATGAGGATGGCTAAATATTTCTGTGTTCCTTTTCACTTCTCTGCACTCTCACTCTTTGACCTTGCAGAGCACTGGAATAGCTTCTTCTTATGAAGCCTCTTTTTACGCTGGCTGTGCACTCTGTAAAATGCCTTGCTCCTAAAGGCCTCCCAACACCTTGTGTTTCCTCATAGTGATCTCAAGCATTATTTTAGAAAGGGCTAAAAACCCCCTTCTATAAGGGCAACAAGTCTATTTACAGACGGTTTTACAAAATAATGAAAAAGAAAAAAACCCACTGCAATTAAAGCACCAAATCTGAGATTTGAGGTTGGGTGCAACGGAGAGATGATGTGTGGTTAGTCTAGCTCTTGTTATCAGAACATAGATTTGTGCCTCTCTGAGGCATGTGCACATGCATATCAGCCTGTGTGCATGGCTTTGTGTGTGTAATATAGAAAGCTCTTAAGTTTTAGTCATTGGGATTTTTTCCCCCTTAAGTCATAATATTCTTTCCCATCAATACTATGTGGCTTTAGCAGCCCTGACCTTTCAAGCTGCCTGTTTGGGCCAGTGTTTATCAGATGACCGTTTGACCTCCTTGTTAATTGTACTTAATTACATCCTGTTGTAACATTTTGAAATAAGGAGGAGAGTTTATGGATCTGCTCCAAAGAGCTGAAGAGTAAAACAGCAGCAGAATTCAGTGGTATGAGGTGCTGAGTAATCTCATAGTTAGGTCAGTAAGATCTCTGACTTGTCCCTTTGATTGCAAAATTGGGTCCTTAAATCCCTCCTTTTCCATTGAGGATCCTTGATACTTCTGAAAAATAAAATCACAAAATTTTCTTTGTTCTGAGAAAGGCATCACCTCTCTGATTCTCAGCTTGGAGCTTTCTCCAAAAAGATCAAGGAAGGAGTGAGAGGCCTAACAACAGTACTGCAAGGGCTGAAGTTCACATATGATGATAGAAAAGAGACAAGCCTCTTTGCCATGAATGATCTCTCTGTGGATTTCCAAAACTTCAGAGTTCCTTATGCTTCCACAGAATTGCGAGTTCCCATGAACTTGCGGTAGTTGTATAATATTTGCCCTGAGATATTCTGTGCGTTGGTGATTTATGGGCACATCTAAGGTTTCATTAAAGAGCAGCAATTATCCCTTGTAGTTGCAGAAGAAACAAAAATGAAAACAAATCAACATCCAGAAACAGATGCAGTTCTTGAAAATGGGCACTCTAAAGGCTCAGAAAGCGACTTCAAACACTTCTTATTTTATAATGCTTGTCATATAGCTGATGGCTTTTGAAACACATGGGCTTGACCATAGTGCTTCTCTTCTCACTAAAGACGAGATAGATATATATATATATGCTCCTCTACTGTTGTTGTTCCATAGTTCACTTTCCACACACTTAGATTATAAGATTAAACTTGATTTCCTAAAATGAATGAAGACAAAAAGGAATAGAAACTATAAAAGGATTAATACCAAGTGAAAAATTTAGTCTCAAGACTTTAAGGATCACAAGGCAAAAGAATACGCCTTCAATTTTATTTTATTAAAACACTGATAGTTAGACTCATTGGAGAATGAAGTGCCATGAAGAATTAATTGCTTGTAGTAGTAAACTACACATAATTATGGCATTATTGTAAAAGGTTTATCACTGAGCATGAGTCATATTCTAGATAAAAAAGACAAGTTATTAGTGTTGTGTTGTGAGACTCCAGGCTGACACAGTACTTCCCATGATTATCACTGTGAAGGGAACAGTATTCTTGGGAAATGCTAAAAATCTGTACTAAGTCTTTCAGGTAGCGACGGTTAAACCTACAGTTCAGCTACACACAACTGCATTTGCCTAGTTAATGGTTTTTAAAGTTACAAGCTTCTATGATTAGAAATAGAACACAAATTTGCTGAATAGCATAGTAAGTTATTCAGAAGGCCATAGTGTTTGGTGTTAAGCAATAGTAAGTATAGCTGAAATAATACAATTAAATATGATGACTTTCAAGGAGGCGTGGTTATTTTTTCAGAATTTTGAGAGGTATGTGTAATGTGACACAATATAGTATTGTTTATCAAAGTAGTTTAAAATCAGGTATTACTTCAGGATAAAGTTCTTTCTTCTCTTAGATTCTTTGGTGTGCTTCTTTACTAATGTCATCTTACAGTTCTCAAGATGAATATCTACTTTAACCACATAGGTCTTCAAAAATAATTTTTTTTCATCGCTTCTTAAATTATTGAATTAATAATCGTGTTTACTGAGGCTGCATATCATAATGAGATCACATGTACAAGGAGATTAATTTTTATATATATATAATTTTAATTTATGTAAATATATTTAAAATAATATTTTATAAAATCTATAAACATATATATTTCATTTATATATATAATAATGGGAAATCCAGAGACAGTTTATACTATAGAGTGAACACCAAGTAGATCGAGTTCATGTTGCAATTCACTGGGTCAGAACGGAGGGAGTAATGTCATTAAGTTTAACAATATATTGCCTCAATTTTGGTTTCCCAGCAGTTGTGTTTTGCTTTCTCTGTATTTGTATGTATTCTTTAGAAACGGAAAAATACAGAGGCTGTGCTTACTAGCACGTGTGTGTGTGCAGGAGAGACCTAATGCAAAAGGGATTCATCACGGGACTCCAATCAATGCAACAGGCAACTGAAAAATTGACTCTGTGGGCACAACTCCCGAATAAGTTAAGACCTGTTCATCCTGTGTTTACATGGCCATCTGCTCCTGTACAGGAATTAAGCTTCTTTTATTAACATTATATCACCTTGGGTCAATGAGATTTACTGGGGACTGTTCTGCTTCAGCTTGTCTGCAGGTAAGGAGTGTGCTCTCATCAAATGGGGATGAAAGCAAGCCTCCAAAAGAAAAGACTGCATTGATTGCAGTTGTGGGCAATAGATGGTTCTAAATTACCTGAAAAAGAAAACCAGGCCTATCACCAAACGTTAGGGCAGTAGTCACTTCTAGCCCGAGTAGAAACAAAGGTTTAGAGCAAACATCTGCAAAGTCAAAGGCTGATCAGATGCTGCAAAATGCATGTCAATTTTTCTTAATGGTGTTGTACCAAAAAGATTGCATTTGAACTAAGAGCACAATGTTATTGGTCAGGTTTCCACTCCCTGCTCATTCTTAACCTCTGCTTAGAAAGAGACCCAAATTTGTCTGAGACATCAGCTTAACTATTAGGGGTGGAGAGAAGCCAGTATTGTACAATACGAGCTTCAGGAGACCATCTGTGCTGTTCCAGAGATGTGTTACACCTACAGACACCTCCACAATCAGCCTGAGTATTGTGTTTGTAAGTAACTTGGCAAGGAATATGAAAAATGCAATCCCAGGAAGAGTAACAGTGAAAATTAAAGAATGTTACAATCATGTCCACAGTCCTGGGCAACCATCTCTAGGTGGCCCTGCCTGAGCAGGGGGCTTGGAGCAGATGACCTTCTGAGGTCCCTTCCAACCTCAGTCACTCTGTGACTCGGTTATAGAGTGGTTACAGAGAAGGAGATTCTTACTCTTGTCTTATACATTGACATCAGTCATTCCTAGTTCTTTTTTTTTTGGAGTGGAGTGATGATCTTGCTCAGACCAGTGTTGGACAAACAGTTCTGTGTGGTCAAAGTGCCACTCAAAGTTTCTACTCAAGGGAACTCAAAGTTTCTACTTTGGAAACCTTTTCTTGCTTTTGATGTCATTTTTAGGCTCCTGTGTCTCTCTTCCCAAGCCTATCCAAAGTAACCTACTGTGAGGGATCGCCACCTATTGTCATGTTACCTGGAGATAATCTGAGCTCTTTCATGGCACAAATACTTTTTGTGAAGAGTGCTTTTCCTTTCCTCTGGCAGTGCAGGTGCAATGGCTAGATGGCTAACCCAGAGATCTTTTAATTCACTAACAAGCAGTGGGTTTCTGCTCTGAAAGAGGGTCGAAGTGTTCATTAACTTTGGTAAGATTTAAGTTTCTTCCAAGGTGTTTTTTTCCTTCTTGTTGGGGGGATTTATTCCATGTGCAAGGTTATATGTGGGTGAAATAATCCCTCTTTGTGAGAATAAATCGTGATGAGATTAGACTACCAGAGCTGCAGAGGAGGGGGTGCGGTTTGAATCAGTCTAACAAGCTGTTAAAATCACAGCCAGCTCCCAAACCGGCTGTTAAAACCTGCGTCTGAAAGTGCCACTCCTCACCATCACTGCTCTTCCTCCTCATCCTCCTCCTGTTTGCCCCTGGGTGGAATGTCTGGGAGGGCCCCTCCCTGCTGTGCTTCTGGCCCCATAACTCTGTTTCTCAGCACCACTGCTTAGGCTCTCCTAGGTGGGTTGGCCAATAGAAGGCATGCACAGGGCAAACCTTTCAAAATGAGGGCT
The DNA here is from genome assembly GCA_002844005.1 of Limosa lapponica baueri. Lineage (NCBI taxonomy): Eukaryota > Metazoa > Chordata > Aves > Charadriiformes > Scolopacidae > Limosa > Limosa lapponica. Next base: position 66,874 of record KZ507201.1, read on the forward strand.
AACAGTTTCTACGGGATGAAATTCCAATCTCTTTACATTTTTTATTTTTAAGGTGATGGCTCAGTTAGTACAGTGATTAGCCCAGTATACGTGTGGGCACAGCAAATAAAAATCTGAGGAACTCTGAATTCATTTGAGCCATGCTGAGACACTAGTTAAGTACATGGCCAGTAATCAGCTTTTTTTTTTTTCAAATGAATTTAATAGCCTATCTATAATACAGCACATCAAAATAATTTTAATTATATGTAATAAGCATTTTTCTTGCGATGCTCTTGAGGGTTTCCTTCCTCATCGTTTTACAGCTGGACTGTTTTTTATGGAATGTTTGGTCAGTGTTAATGGATATGAGTAATATTCAAATACTCAGATTGAGCACAGCGTAAGCAGAAAATAGCGCCTATCCAGTTGCATCCAGTTTGGCAGGCAGACACAACTTCCATGGAAGCATTTCTGACAAATTCCACAGCGGGTAATGGATGGAGTTCATTAGACGACATGTGCAAATGGTGAATGGTGGAGTGACTTGCCACCTCTGGGTGGAAGTGAGCAGGGGGTTAACACGAGCAGGAACTAAGGAGATGTGGGAAGACAGAATGGGCTTTAATGTTTAGCTTTTACTCCCCTGCCAGTTGCCCTATGATGATATATGCCCTTTCACCCTTCTCAGAAGTTATGTTCCATCTGTATACTTTTACAGTGTCAAAACAGTTATAACTTACACCTATTTTCTGACCATTGGATCCCAGAGGTATAACTTTTGTTCCTATTCAGTTGCAGCTGAACCCAAGAGGGACCTTTTTTTTTTCTGTCATTTGTTAACCTTGAGGTTGTGTTGATCTGACATCCTGACTTTCACACACAGTCAGAAACCTGGGAATAACTGTTAGTTTTCTTTGTGACGATCTATGATCGGAGAAAAACAAAATTAAAAATGAGAAAAAATGGAAGTCTATTGATAGACAGTATCAAAATGTACTGGCTTTGCCAAAGCCCAGGCAAAATAGACATCATTGAAAATGCAGATAAAATTAACAACCTCAGGCATGGTGATAAATTAGCTAATTTATCTATGTATCAGCTCAGAACTACATAATACAGTGATCTTTCCTCTGATCTGTTTTATTCTTTCAAGTAAAGATTTATTTATCACTGATGAAAATGAACACAATTAAAAACCTAGCAGATATGAATTTTTAAACAGGTATTTGTAATTGGAGTGCCTTCGTAATATAGTAATATTGGAGTGCCTTTGTAATATGTAATAAAACAATGAAGAAATCAGAGGGTCCGTCCTTGTTACATTCAAAATAGCAAACTGCACATGATATTTTTCTTCTTTACGTCTTCCCAAACCCTTGGTTGCAATGTTGCTCTCTTTTGGCACACATTACTACTGACAGCACAAAATAGGTCTAAATATGACCTGTTTCTGTTAATCCTAGAGCTGTGACTAACTGGACTTTTAACTTTAAAATTTATAGAGGAAGATTCAGCTGAGATTCTACCACTGTTAGTAGAATTAAAAAGTACATATATGCAGTGTATCTTTTGTTGTGCTTTGTGCTACATCTGAACAACAGGAGTGAAAGTTTTACGTTTGGGAAGCTGAAGGATACAGTGCATTACACTGTCGAAACCAGAAGAAAAATAAGATTTTGAGGAATCACTTTGTCAACTATCTTTTATATTAGGAGCGTGATAATACCCAGACTTAGATTCTCATAATTCTGTTTACTTCCAAAACTCAGTCTCTTTATTCTGGTTACTTGTTCCTACTGTTGCACTGGCCAGGACCAAACCAGTGTAAGAAAAGCAGGGTGTTGCTCTTCCACTTATTATTCTGTATCAACAACTGAAAGCCTTCCAGCATTTAATTATTATTGGAGCAGCTGCAGCACAGCACTTGTTTTGACTTGTTGAGCAAGTGCATTTGACTTGGAAGACACAGAGAAGAATGAACTGAATGAATAACACATGTTTACCAACGCATTTTTCAGCAAAACATTGGGTATTGAATGAAGACCAGCAATTTCATTAAAACGTCTATTTTACCTATATTTCAGTGCGAAGTAACAAGAAGGCACCATAGGTAATCTCATGGTGTACAGAACACCTGGGAGATTATGCGTGAGCAAGCTGAGCTCAGTTATGCCTCTTTGGTCGAGGCATTTCTTTAGGTCTGTGCTTATAAAAGTTGCTGGCAGGCACTGGTATACAGTTCCTGGGAACTCTTTTCTACTCAGGGTGAAAGCTGAGAGCTTTTAATTACGTACTGAGCTCTAACTCTGAAAACAACTCATGAAAAAAATAAAAATATTCTTTTCCATCTACAGTTATATTCTACCATGTTTTCGTAACTTCCATTATTTGCCTAATTGCTGACTACCACTTACTAAAGTTGAATACATTGCATGTATGTTTTCAGGGAACTAGAAAGCAGAAATCACACAGTTTCAGACTTCACCTTAATAATAATTTAGTGTTCCAAAATATTTTGACTTTTTCAAATGTGTATTTTGTTAATTGGTAAGAATCTAATAGATCTTATTGACTACAACAACAAAATTAAAAACTTAGAATTTTAATAATAGAGCAGTGCTTTCCTGGTCATTCTCAAAAGATGTAATACTAAACGCTTGGGTAAGATACATGAATATTCTAACCTATTTTTTTATTAAGCATGGGATATGGTAATACATTTCTTCTATGAGCGATAAAGAAAGAAAACCAATATGTACTTGAAAAAAGTCCAGGCAACGTCATCGTCTTTCTTTTCTTTTTTTTTTCTTTTTTAATTTAAAATTATGGTTTTCCTTTTCATTCTTGCTCTATATTCTGTTGCAGTCAGTGAAGGTTTTCTCATGCAGTTCAGTAATTCTGTGCAATTATGGAAGGAATATTCTACCATTAAAATCTCGATTCAATAAACAATAGAGGATTTTTCATTTATTGAAACTGCCACTAACTGCACAGTATTTCATCAAACAATTTCAAACTGTCCCTAATTTAGTTAAGCAAAATAGCCAAATGTTGCTCATTGATGTCAGTAACTGTCTGAAAATAAAGAATTTAGTGAAATAACTCTAAATTTGCGGCAATGTAACTTGCCTTGCAGAATCTGACCTATCAAGCTTTCTGCTTTGTATTTTAATAAGAAAGTATATTTTATGTAAAAGCAATTTACATCATTCTTTCAAAACCACATCTATAATTACTTTAAATACAACCAGTCTAATAATAATAAATATGGAGAAACTCAAATATACAGCACTGCAATAAAGCAGTTCTTAAGGAACAGAACTGTTGCGAAGGAAAAAAAACCACATTTTTGCACACTTAACCCTCCCTATTTAAGCAAAATTCTCACTGATTACAGAAATAATTTTGCCTCAGTCGGAAGGGGTTCAGAATTTGGATTAAGATTCTGACAACGAGTTTTGTGTTTAAGATAGGATATGTGTGAAATGCAGTTTTGGGGACACCTACTTTCAACCTCTGCCTACACTTTTGTCTTAAGGGATCCTTATATGCCTGCTCTTGGGCTTTGAGTACAAGCTGATCTGCTTTGGTTGGAGATGAGTTCCCGACAGATCTCAGTTCAGAAGGTAAATCCTGAACATCCCCGAGACACATGGACAGACATGACTGAAGCCCCATGCAATGTGTTTTCCCACCTCAGGCTGGGCAAGGAGATGAGGAGGGAAATGAAGGGTTATTAAGCCTAAGTCACCCACTTTTCCCTTACTACTGACTACAGAACAGTTGGGGGGGCACCAACCCTCCCTCACTCTGCTGATGAAAAGAGTTAAAAAGAAATGCAGACAACTTGGTACTAAAAGGAGAACAAGCAAGCGGGCGTATGACTCTGAAGCTTTATAGTAAAACCACTCAGGTGAATGATTATCTAGTAAATGCCTAATATCAAATAAATAAATAAATAAAACAACAAAAAATCAGATATAGGAACAAAAACTTATTTCATTATTATTTTGACTCCCAACCCCTGCATTTCTTCTGTGCGGTAGCCCAGGATGTCCCACTGCTGGGCTACTCAGCATCCCAGCAGTTAGGACACGGCCACCGAAAGCAGCTGATAGGGACTGAAATATCCTTTGACTGAGCGAGGGCTATCTCTTAGTCCTGTTCTCTGGAACTGCAGATGATTAAAGGGGAGATGTAGATAACTCCTCTGTTCTTCTTGCTGGCTGGTGCAAGACAGTTGACCCTTAACAAACAGAAGTGTCTCTCCACTGGCTATACCAGGGAGCCATCTCCAGTGTCCGAAACAATCCTTTAAGGACAGGTGACTATTTTTATCAATTTCAGTGTCTAACTCAAAATAGATTTCCTGAGTCCGGATCGGGATTCTTACCATTCCATCAAACAGATTAAACCTGTTAAGGCAGTGGTGCTTAGACAAATATTTACATTGTCTGGTATTTATTTTTTTTTAATAATAACTTTTGGAAAGCCTAATCTAAGTTTGTAAAGTTAATGTTAATTTTCTACAACCTAAAAGACTAAACAAAGTTACAAAGCTCTAAAATAATATCTTTAAAAATCTATCATCTGGTCTCCTCAACTGAGACTGATGTTCTGACGAACGAGCTTCGTAACTTCCCTCTGATGCACTTCATTAAAATAGTTACACCTAGCACAACTGTTTGGGGTTTTTTTTATATATCTTTCATTTTGCTCTAGGATCACATCTTCTCTCCTATACACACATCCTACAAAACGTTTGTTGCCTTATTTTGTGAAAAGCGAGTCAGTTTAAATAGTCTAATCATAGAAGAGAGAACGGCGTTTCTAGAATGTGAATGTTGGCGAGAAGAGCAGGAATGAGGTAAACAGCTATTTGATGTCTGTCTTTTCACAGTAGCACAATAGCTAATTCCTAGGGCCTCTGACCTTTTAGTGTCCTGTAACAGAGTACTTGCATTAATCTGTTGCTTATCTGTCACCTACCACATTTGATATTTCCAGCCTCTGCTTTCAATTATCAGTCATTTGAGGCAGCACTGAGTAATTTCAGGAGAAAACGCCTGGAACCTTTGACCTGTTTTTGTCAGATAACCACAAGTGTTCACTGTAGATAAACTATCATTTCATTATATTCAAGATGTAAACGAGTGTCGTTTGTAGTGTATCAGCTTACTGTAACCTTTATCACCTTGAAGTGATTAAAACTGACTCGTTTACTTAGTGCTTATACAAAGAATTCAGAGTCAAACAGTGAAATTCAGCGAGAATAGTGTAAATGGCCCCTTATGGTTACACAGTCTGTAAGACCCTCTGGTTTTCCTTGGCATGTATATTTAGTAGTTTAACAGTGTCGTTGGTTAGCGAGGCTTGTGATTCCAGTTGGGATCCCGGGATCTGACATTGTAAAATCAGCTTATTCCAACATATCTTTGGTTTGTTCCCCAGTTTACCAAAGCAGCTTTCACTTTCCCTATGTGTCACCGCATACCAACCATTTCAGGAAAAACAAAGCACACGTCAGTGGGGAGCTAATCACTAATGAAAGAGCTCGTCCAGCAGTCCCTCATGCCCTATGACCTAAACTAGCACTAAGCTAGCACTTTTTACATTTTTTAAGCTCCGTTAATCAGACATTTATAGCTGAATTGGTAAAATACCCGTTACTTATTATCCTGTCTATCCATATATGTGCTTTGTAATTTTTTTTCAAGAAGACAAATACTTTGGGTAATGAAAATTAGTGCATGATATTTTCTCTTGGTGTAAAAGATGAGCCCTTTTTTCCAAAATATCTTTTTTGGTGTAAATTTGTCTTCCTTCTTCTTAGAGCTGGGCTTAGTATAAATACAGTATGAATATTTCATCAGTTTGCCACATGGGTGGAAAATATCATTCTTTCCCATCTTACACACAGGTGTTTGTGATATTCCCCTGAGCCATGATTTGTCTGATGTAACCATAGTGCTGAATATATTAGTCTCAGGTGGTATAAAAACAACATTTTAAAAAGTTGATGCTAAGAATCCTGATCAATGAATGCAAATGAAGGATTTTGTTGCAATTAGCACTGACCATAATATTCCACTTATTTTTGCTTGGAAAAATTATAATCCTCCAATGGCTAAAAAAGGACTTCCTGATTTTCTGGTCAACCAGTTTTTAGATGCTGTGATCGGTCCCACAGAGATGCATTTTGGCAGATGAACTGAGCAGAGCTGGAATGACACGAGAACACTCTGGAAGAACTGAACACTTAAAAATCTTAACCTGTATTTTTCGGGCTGCCAGCGTTGAAAAGCTCTCGCATGTGAAACAAAAATATTTGAGATGCGGTGCCCCCCCTGCACTTTATGCCATTTCAGCAGGATAAAGGATCTGAGAGACACCCTACTGAGCATTCACAATATTCCCTGACAAGTCATTTATTAGACGAAGAAGAGATCAAGACTTGTGTATCATTTTTGCTATTAAAATACTTGATATAATTAAATAACATTTTGCTTTTATAACTTGGCTATTTTTCTAGTCATTAGTCAATATTGCAATATCACAGCCACTAGCTTTTTTTCAGCCTACTGGGTAACGCAGGATCTTAGCTTGTCTAGATTTCTAAAAATTGTTTTTACCATTGGCTGACTGACATTTACGGTTTGAGATTCTGGCTTCATTGTGGAGAGTGGGACCTCCCTGGACCCAACGTTTTCCACAGTGTCCAGTGCCCGTTTCCTACAGCCCTTCCTTCCTGCAGGCTGTTGCTCGTCACAAGACCTGGCCTGCCTGGAAATGCTCTCTCCTACCCCAGGAAATTTTGCACTTGTGTCCCTTGCAGACGGCAGTGCTGTCCCTTCCCTGGGTATACATGGAAACACAGATAAGTACTATCTGTGTGAGCTGTAATAATTCGTTTTGGGCTTGTCAGGAAGTGGCTATCAGAATTCTCTCAGCAGTTGTGAGTGGTCCTGAGAGAACCCCACAGATGCTATTGCAGGGTATTGTAGAGGCTTCTGTCCAAACTATAACATAGAGAGAAAGAACTGCTGTTTCCAAACTAATGTTACTAATTAGAAAGTACTTGCAAGAAACTAGACAAAAGGAAACCTCAAACCTCAAAAAAATGGAACAGGCCAGGAGTACTGGCATTTAAACCTTTTATTCAGCGTCTGATTCTCCGATGCTTACTCATAGCGCGTCGTGCTTTGTTATCCACCCATGCTGGTAAATACTTGCTGAATAAATACTAACCAGAGATGTCAGAAAGTGTTGCTACATTAAATCTGCCTTTAATATATTTTTCATTTAAAGGTTATCGACATGTCTGTTCGACGTTAGTTTCGAAATGTTTGGTTATAACCTTAGAAACTTGCAGCAGACTCTTTGCACTAGAAAAATCCTCCCTGGTTCAGTGCATTTGCATATGCTAATCTCCGCCAAGTTCGCTCCAAAATGAAAGGCTTTACATGGACATCCAAAAAAAAAAAAAAAAGGCAAACAAACCCCAAACCTCAAGTCAGATCTCTGTATATATCTCACAGTTTAGAACCGGGCAGTGGAGCTGCTAAATAGCCTGTATCCTGTTTCTCTTCAGTAGCAGCCCATTCATCTTCAGGTACAGAGCAGCCAGTTTACATGCTTCTGCCTCTTTTCTGCTTTACTTTTTCTACGTAGTGTACGATGGCAAACCCATGTAAGCTAAATATGTGCTTGAGCCAAGGAAACCTCACAGTTAGCAGACAATTTTCCTTTTGTCAGACAGGAGAAAGTTCATTTTCACCGAAGATAAAGTGTTCTTATAGACTATATATTTTATTTTTGGGGGTTCTTAAGGCAACATAGATTTGCGTATTTGAAAAAAATATGCTAATGAAAACAAGGATAGTTTAGGTTTTTGAAAGGGTGAAGGGGAAGTGTACTGTAAAGTACTAGATACATGGCCACAGGTGACTTAACTAGTAACTACTGCTCTGAAAAGTGTAAATACTTTTCCTCCGTTATCTCTCCCTTTAATATGGCTGTAATTGTACCCTTATATGGGAAGCCCAAAACTTTTTTTTGCTTTTAGTGCATTTCTATTTTATAAGACCACATATATTTTATAATAATACACATATGCAGGTTTATATATAAATATTTATATATTTATACACACATACAAACACACATAGTAGGTGATGAAAGATGAAATTGCATAGGTGTACACATATACACAAGCATATAAGTATAAATACACATATGTGCTATAATAACATACACATTTTATTATTTTTACGCGTAACATTTAGTTACCTAAATATGTGCTATTTCAGAACTGACATTGCTCCTTCCTCAGATTCAAGGACTGTTAGTATTCAAATGCAATAAAAGAGCAGGGGTTGTAGGAGGCTAGTGGAGCTAGCTAGCCATTGATGCTTAGCTCATTATCCCAACTGAGTCCCAGCTCTGAATGTTTTAGGCTTTGTCCACCAGCAATAAAGCAAAGCACCCATCTCACAAGGCAGGAGGGGCTTGTCCAGAAATGAGAAGTTCTCTCTTGCAGGGTGCAGCTGCGTCACAGGCCAATGATACATCGCTCTCTGTGGCAGTGGAAACCATGGATCATTTTCCTTTCCACATCCGTAAAATCTGAAGTATTAATCCCATAAACTGGTCATCAGCCAGTACTGTGGCCTGTAGGTTCCCTTGCCACATCAAAACACGTATTTCATTGCAAAAGCCACTCCTAACTCAGAGTCAGAACTGCTGCAGACAGTGGAATAAGCCCAAAATCAGTTGTAAACTCCAATAAACTACAATCCTCTTTTTACTCTCCCTTAAAATCTTGTGCAATCCTGAATTAAACAATGCTGGGGTTGATTTTTTTATATGAAATTGTGGCAGTGTTGGAAGCAGTGGGAGCTGCACCTGCCCACCTACAGCAGGTTTGAGGGGACTTCTCACACCAGGAGTGGTGCTCCCTTTGCCACTGGGGTACCAGAACTACTCAGCCCCAACCCATGGCTCCTACTTCTGACCACTGGCAAGGTGACGCTTGTGCCATTAGAGTACAACATGTGTTAATTTATGTGATGCAACTGCTTCTTAAATATATAGTTGTCGCAGTGCTCTTTAGTACCGCTTCAGAATTCATTACGTTGAGTGGCAATGAGCAGCATTCCTCTCATCTGCCTGGTTATTAGTGGCAGTTAGTGTTTTCCAGAGTCAGCTATGGCTCTGACATTACTACTGCTGTGCTTATGGCTACAGTGAAGTCCTAAATCCTTTCGCAGTTCTTAGTTTGTCCATATTTCTAGTTACTAATATGCCCTCTTTCAGCTTTTTTTGATACTCTTTCCACTCTGGCTTCTGGAATTTGTATAAAAGCTACTGAGGTTTTTTTTTCTTTTGAACTGAAGACATTGAGCTGGTGGAATTTCCTTTAACTGGAAGTATGCCTGGGCTTGTGGGTTTATTATTTGCACAGTTTTATATTGTCCTGTTTGTTTACTCCCAAGCACGGGGAACGCTCCATTAATCATGGGAAATGGGCATTCGTTTCACCTCTTTAATTTACATTCAACTCTTTTTCTCACAGTTGAAAGGGACAAGGACTTCTCCCACCAGCGAAGGCACTACAAAGAGTTTCGCTTTGACCTTACCCAAATCCCGCACGGAGAGGCAGTGACAGCAGCCGAATTCCGGATATACAAAGACCGAAGCAACAGCCGCTTTGAGAATGAAACAATTCAGATTAGCATATATCAGATCATCAAGGAGTACCCAAACAGGTACCCTCTTGGCATGAACGGATCATGTGTTGAGTAACGTCTTGTGTTTCTGTCTTAAGTAAGGAGACAACAGCTGATCATAAGCTTACCCCCGGCAAGGCATCTTCGCTAACTTAGTGGCTTGTGCAGTATTAATTCCTAGGCAATGACAGCAAATCCTGAGCAAGAATAAAGCTTACCTTCAGTGTAATTCATTCCAGGTTTATGGAGAGCTACGTGTCCAATCTCACCAAATAATCTGCCCGTGCACAGAGAGGGTGAGGGTTCGTGTTCTCAGGGAGAAAATGGTGGAGTTGTATGCACAGTCTAAGTGTCTGGATTTGGGAAATGCACCATTTGCTGATGCTGAGTTACTACCAGCCAAGATTCATTTAGCTCCTTAAAGGCAGACAGACTGTTCAACTTTGTTTACGTTTGAAGGAGCATGGGGTTTATTGCATGTGTGTTAATATTTTGCCGAATGTAATTAAAAGATAAAGTTGTACACTGACTTTAAGATGACATATGCACAGTTAACGTATGCAGCTCACCATAACTGAAAATGAAAACAAATATGACATTACACATGAGCAAATCTCTGAATCTGAGTTTGCAGAGCTCTGTGTGTGACATATTTCCAAGACTCTGCAAGGCCTGAGTAAATAACTGACCAGATTTCACCAGGAAAGTAGATAAATACCTGAAAAATCTCATTAAAAACTAGGAGCAATGCCAAGATGCTTCTGCAAAAAGCTACATACACCCAAAATTTGGATTTTGAAATTAAACCAGTATATGTCTATTCTCAGAAAAGTGGAAGAAATAAGGACTGTTTTGAGATAAACAAAAAGTCTCCTTCATCTTGGAACAGATGAAATATTTC
>KZ507201.1:79619-92882 GCA_002844005.1 Limosa lapponica baueri
TCTTTGCTGAAATTCTTGACTGTGGTAGCATTTCTGCTGTAGACAACTGGCCGTTTGGGACCAGACTGAGATCACTAAACTTAAACAGCCTCCATAAAGGTAAAGCCAATCAGCTGTATTCTGCCTGAATGTGTTCACTGTTGCATTTCAGGCTATTTACGACATAATGCCTTACTTTTTTATTATGTGTTGTGGGCTATTTTTTAAATAGAAATATTTTTTAAAATTAGAGCCAAAATTTGCAGCTGTTTTTCATTTTAAGTGTGATCAGTGTTTTCTTTTCACAGAAAAAAGGAGAATTTTAAAATTAAAAATGTCACAAAATGTGATGAGAAGTTTAAGTGAATGACACCCGCCAGTGGGGGAATCCTGATCCCAGAGCTCTCATTGTCTTCTCAGGGAGCGTGTTTTCACCCTGTGTTCATATTAATTGTGAAAACAGTTGGTTTTTTTCCTGATGACTACTTTGAATTTCTGTAGTAAATTGCTCTTATGTGGCCTAAATCATTAGCATTGGTCTGGAGGCACTTTCTCTGTTCTACTATGAGTTCTCAAGAATCAGTTCAAGTTTCCTCCAGGTACCCACAATGAATTTTTGGCTCATTTGCTGAGTTAATTGGTAAGAACAATCTGCTTCTTTGAGTCTATTACCTTAGCCAGATCACTATGCTCGTAGAAAGGCAGACAAGAAGACTGACATATCAATGCCAAAGACACTTTGGTGTCAGTTTCTGCTGCAGTACGAAATAATAAAGTCACACTGAGGAGAGATCCACAGGGGAAATTTGTCCTTTATAGGGGTTTCTGGACTGTACCACAAGCAGCGCCCTACTCTGATTTGGCATACAAGACATTGTGCGTCCTGACTTTTGAGAACATTTCATATCAGTCTCAGAAAAGTTTGGAACTGAAAGAATCTATATGGGAAAACAATTATGTATTCTAGGAGGAAACAAGACAAATTTGAAATTATAGCACTGTGATGTAATTTTTTTATATTCTAAACAATTTTACAGTTTTCTATTAAATATACTGAATGATACAAGAAATATTTATAAAGACTGTCACATTGAGAAGTAAACCTTTCAGCTTTAAATTCCGATAAAACTGCTTATTGGAGAAAAAAGTTGGCATTTAAGACTCCAGAGAGTACTATTTATGAGCTTGTGGTACGTTGTTAATTTGTTCAGTGCTAGCATAACAGGTCAGGCTCTTTTGAATTGTAAGGCTGTTTTCATGTTAGCTCCAGAGGGAGAACGTATGTTTTCTCCTTGTGTGGTCATTAGCATAATCCTACCAGAATGGAAGTGATAAGAGTCCAGCAAAAGATTATCCTTTAACAGAAGGGAAAAAAGGTAAATTGAAAGAAAACCCATTCAATTTTCTATTTTTTCTACAAAAAAACCCAAACTCCTTTATAATTTCTGAGCTCTTTAACCCAATTCTGCAGGTATTTCTCACATGTAAGTAAACATCTGCTTGTCATAGCTCATTTGGTCTTATTTTCCTGCGTGTTGAACAACTACAGTTTCAAGAGCCACATGAGATGTTTTTCCAGTATCAGACCTTCTAGGTGCATTTACGGTGTTTAGTCTAGATAAGAAGCAACTTCCTATGATATTGTTGTGATTAAGAACTTAAGTGACAGAACCATTGTAATTTTAAATCCACTTTTCATACACAAAGCCTATTATTTCTGTCTGTCTTACCTCTTTAATATTCATGCCGTCTGTAAGGTAACAATATGATTCCAAGGTCTGTAGAAGCCAAGTCTGTCTTTAGTTGACTTGGACAGTCAAAATTTAGAATAAAATATTTTTTCTTGTATATTAATGTTTTGATTACTATTTATGGCAGAAAAGAAATAGGTTTCTGTAACTATAGATTTAGGTTTAAGAGGCTGAATGGGGCAAACAATTTTTAATAGTGCATGCTGCTTTGTAGAAGCATTTAAAATGAAACTGATGAGAGTTATATATCTTGGGTTTACTGTGGTCATTGTAGTAAATTATTTGTAACACAGATGTGGTTCTGGAACCAATTGTGTCAGGAGATACGTGAAAACAGAACAAATAAACGATCCATGCTAAACATTTAGTAACATGATTATACTAACTCCCCAGAGCAGCTCTTCTGAATTACTGGAATATTTCATGGGAACAAATTTGAGAATATACCAGGGAATCGAGGGTTAAAATGTACTAATTACATTATTGAATAGATATATAATTTCTACTTTGATATAGAGACTTATTTTCTAAACATCTGTACTAATATGAAACTACCCGAACTGTCATCTATTCATGTTTTGTCATATGATATAGCTGCTGTCATATGTTATTAATAACAGATTTTTTCAGTGACGCTATGCCTTTGAATTTTAGTTGAAATTGGAACGTGATTTTGACATTTTTTGTCTTTTACACTGAATGGTTTATAAAAGTTAATCTTCCTGAGACATTCTAGTGCTGAAAGATGAATCCTTTATACATGACCTCAACTATATATTTTGTGTATTTATATGAGGAAGCTGGATTTTTCAGATTTTCCAGAGCTGTAGTTTTTACATGCTGAGACTCATTTCAGAAAGGCCTCTCAGGGGAAATACCTGTATTATACTTAACAATTACATGTTAGCTACAGCACATGCTGTGCTGTGTCATGACGAGGGTATGTCAAAGGATTATTCATTTGGACTCCAGGAAGTTATTGTCAGCAAGGAAACTAAGAACTAAAATTAATAATATTCGAACGCCTTAACTCTCTATTCTCTTTGACTTAGGGATGCAGACTTGTTCCTGTTAGACACAAGAAAGGCTCAAGCTTCTGATGTGGGCTGGTTTGTGTTTGACATTACTGTGACCAGCAATCACTGGGTGATTAATCCACAGAACAATCTGGGCTTGCAACTCTGCGCTGAAACTGTGGACGGTAAGATCATAACTGTAGGTCATAATGCCATATATGCTCTTGCCACCTTTTGCTGGGAACCTTTTCTGGACGGGCGTTTTTTAACTTGACTGGGTGACAGTTCATTAAGAGTTTATAAGCAAAGAACACAAGTCTTATCCTCCTATAGCTATAGTCTGCAAACTTTCTATTACTCTTAGTTCTGTAGAATATGGCAATTATAAAGCTAACTAAAGCAAGTTAAATTAAACGAAGTTTGGGATAAAATCTCCTACATACAAAATGATGTTTTATTTTAATGTTCTTCCACTGATTTTCTAAAGATCTTTCTGGGCTACTGTGTGAGGAAAGGTATAAAAAAAACCTCAGGAGAGTTCAGGAGGTACCTCATAGCTGCTGGTACTGATGTTGGAGAAAGATTAACAGTAGGGATTGGTTTTCTACCATTTAAAAAAAAAAATTGAAAACTTTTTTGTCTTGAAATGGGTTAAAAATTTGAAATCTTGAAAATTTTAATTAGCTGAAAAATAGAAAAAACACTATCAAAACTGAAGTCAGAGCTGTGGGGTTTTAGTACAAATTACTAGGCTACTACATTATTCACAGTTATGCTCTTCATAAAAAAGTGAAAATGCATCTCAATGCAAAATAATATTTTTAGAAGAAATGTTCTTTACTTAGACTTCTTTAGAAACTAATAAAAAGAGACTTATATACTGGTTTTTTGTGATGGTTCACTTAATCCATACTACTTTACAAGCAAACTTTCAGATTTAGCTCGCTCTTGTCAAAAAGCTTTTTATGTCAGAGGTCAAGGGATCTATGATGCCAGTTAATCTAAACCTTAGCTGACATAATGTTAATGGGTAGCAGAAGAAACCCTGGTGTAAGGATTAATATTTTTTTTCTTCTTCCTTTGTTCTGACGACATTTTCTCATTGTTTTTGATCTGGATTCTCCCTCAGGCTCAGTTGGGCTGTGAACAAAGCCTCTCATACTTTTTCGGCAAGTGCTGTGGCTGCTGGAGAGTTATGCAAAAAGTGTCCTCCTTTAGGCGTGATGCTTAAAAAGGGAGTTGGCAGGCTTGAAGCAGAGTGGGTGGCCATTACACCTAATATTGCCTATATGGTCGGAGTACAGTCAGTGGAAAAGGGAGGCAGCAATGTAAAGTAGACCACGTTGTTGCCGCACTCAACCAGCCTTCAAAGGCACCGGCACCTGAACTCGGGCTGGACAGGGAGCAGCTCTGCTAGGCATCCTGGGTTTGTGAGGCCATTTTTAAGCCCTTAAAATTCTGGAGAGGTGACACCTCCGTCAGGCATCCAAATTAGGTGGGCTGGCTTCTGGCCAGCTTTCCTGTTCCAGAATAAACTCCCTCCTTGACTTTTTTTTCCAGGAGATTCAAATACAGAAATTCTTGAAAATTAAATATCCATGAAAGGCATTCATTAAGAAACCCTGGAAACAGCAATTTGTTGGTTCTAGCCTCAAAATTATATCCGTTCAGTAAACAAACTTCAGGAAAGTTTGTATGGGTAAAAGGAAACCTTTAGATTAATACACTGAAGAAATTGTAAAAGAACAGTTTATGTAAATATTTCCCCTGTCCTATTCCCAAGATCAGAAAGGTGATAGATAATTTTCTATTTTAAATTCCAAAGCCACAGGCAGCTTTACCTTCTGCACCTAACTTATTTGAATTTCTCAGCGCAGCTTCTTAAGTGAATAGGGAATTCCCCTCTTCCCTCACTTTCTGTTCCCTTTTCAGTTTATTCACGCAAGAAGAGTGCCCTTCTAGGGACTAAAGTTTTCAAAACTGTAAGGAAAACCTGTGCTATACCACTTCAGCTTAGCATAAGGCAAATCATCCTTTCATGCCCTTACAATTTTGGTCTTAAGGCTTTGATTATTTTTATTGGGTTGCTGTTACTTCTGGAAGCTATTAGAAACACCAGCAGTTGAATGACATGTTTGTGTACAGATGGAACATGAATTTTTATACATGACTCAGTATGTAGTGGACTCAATTTGTAACCCAGGGAGCCCCACCCACCTTCCCTCCAACCAGTTTTCTATGAAAGCTCAGAGACTGGTTTAAATCAACCAAAAAACCTTCCCTTGGTTCAAGTGAACTTTAGGCCATGCAGATCTGAAGCTCGTTTCTTCATGCCTCCAGCTGTCCACCCCCATAACTGGAGAGACATTTATGATAAGACCTGATCCATTAACCTTTCTGTTGCAACAGACCATTAAACTAAATGGGATTCTGCTACATCAGAGGATCCTTGTTGGAGGTATTCAGGTGCTGCACTGGGGCCCTGGATAATCAAGTCTGCAAATACATGCTAATTTTTAGATTTATTCATACAGCACCTTTAAAATAGGGTGCCAATAATTACTGAGACTCCAAGGTGCTACCATATTTCATTACCATTATCAGTAATCTTTCTTACAGTTATCTTTCAGTGACTTTTTAGGCAATTATTTGTATAGACATATATCTTTGGTGATCCCTGAAGATGGTGCATAAATAATAATAATGTCTACATGAGGAATAAAAAAAAATTGTAGCTATTTAATGTAACAGTGTGATAAAAACCGCTTTGGAAGAATTTCTGCTTGTTGTAATTCGTATTTTTCCCCGTTCGAAAATGCTGAAAAAGTACAAAAAGCCACATGACATTGGAATGTGTTTTCTTTTTTCTTTAAGACAGTATTTGGTATCATACGCCTCATTTTAGCATGAAATGTAGACTTTTTCTCTTAATGGGACGTTTTATTTTGAACAGTAAGAATAAAGGTTTGCATGACACATATGGAAGCTGTCAACATATAATGCACTGTTTCCCTGGGGCTGTGGTAAATTAAAGATCAGGTTTTTTTGATTCTCTTTTTTAATGTCTCCTCAACATTCTGCAGCATCCTTTTTTGGCCGATTCCCTCCTTTTGACACCAAAACTCTCCATGGCGTTTAAAATGAGAGGTGCTCATTTTCACACTGATGGAAGTGCGAGTGTTAGATGAATTGCAGCATAAAATCAATGCAGATGCAGAAACAATTCAAAAAGCTCCATTTGACGCTTTTCCTGTATATATACCATATGTCTCCTAAGTCTTAAAACATATTCCAGTGAATCAGCACCTTTGTATTAACATTTAACATTTTTGTAATTGGAAGTGAGCAACAGTTTGAACATCACTTTTACTGGAGGAGCACAAATATCTGCAAGAGTATTCTTTTTGCTGTTTATATCATTGCTGAAGAGAATCTAGTGTTGTGTACAGAAAATGGGAGAGGGAGATAAAGTGTAACGATGACTATTGATGATGCACAGAATAAAAGAAGTTCCAAATGCACAGCTGACAGTACAACATCCTGGGTATCCCCCATGGCCACGTAGTTCAGTGCCTTTTCTTAGATTACTGCAGCTCTCAGTTATTTTCCATCTGCCTACACATCAGAAGGGAAGAAACTGGTGGTAACTTTGAAAATCCCAAGCTGATTAAAGTGAGTTCTGTTACCACATAGTCCCGTGGAAGGTTTCTTTGGGCTTTCTTGCTGTTTGAGGTGGGCAGGCAGTAGGAATCCTCAGCTCCCTGACTCTGACTCTTACTTCAGGTATTTTTTTTTCCTCAGAGCAAAGGGAAACTTGAAAGAAATAGATTCCTTGATCCAAGTGAGGCCTGGGGAAGACCAATTCTCTCTCCAGCACATAGTTGTGTACACTCCGACATGTGTCCCCTGGAAGGCGGTTTGGCTCCTAATCCTACATGCTGCAGGAAGGACTGGTGAGGTCCTTCTCCAGTGACGATGGGGGACACATTAAGAGACACACTCTCTCTTTTTTAGCCTTTACTCCGTTCAGCCTGGGCCTTCCAAGACCCCTTTCTCCTACAAAGCCTCCAGAGAGGCAGCATGGCCACCTTCTCTATGTCACAGAGGGTGGCTGCCTTGCTTTCAACCGATAGCAACCAGTGGCAGCACCCTGGCTTCTTCAGGGAGTTGGCTCCATACTTTACACTGGCCTTGGCCTCACCTTTACAACGCTAAATGTTATCAGTCTCATCCCAAGGTTGCCCCCAGTCAACCTTGGCACCTAACTTACATGACCACGGTAGCCTGGAGGATGCTGCAGGGTTGTTACATTTAAGTCTCTTGGATCTGGTATTTACAAGGCAAAGTATCAGGAGCGAGTCCACCTTCATTAGTGTCCTTACAGTGGGGGAATTTAGGATGCATATATTTATATTGATATATATATATATGGACTTTGGCAGGCAATAGCTCTGCCTAAATTCTGAGCCATCTGGAAGCCATATAGCCATGTTAGCACAGCACTGAACCCGAGCTAATATATCCTGCCCCTCAGCAGGTTTTATTAGCTTGGGCTCAAGCACTGCCTAAGTACAGCTACACGAGTTCTGGTTCAGAGCTGACTTTGGCCAAAGTTAATGCTAGTAAATTCAACATGCTCAGGAATACTGTGGTGCGAAACGAGCTGGAGGGATGGAGGGATGACACTCTGAGTCTCCAAAACGGGGTGACCCCATGGCAGCTTCCTCCCCGGGAGAAGTCCCTGCATCACTTGGAGTGCTGGGGACTCTGCGGTGGAGCTGGCACGGGACGTAAGTGCACCAGGAGCACCCTCCCACCCTCAGCAGAGCAGAAGATCCAGGTCCAGCACCTGGGAGCACTCCTGGGCACGCTGCAATTTACTCAGATGGATGTAACCCCCGTTTCCAGTTGGAACAAAAATACAGTCAGCATTTTCTTATTTCTGCTTGTAGCAAACGATGTGAACACACCCTTCATTAGCAAGGGCACACTTTAAGCAGGAGGGTCAGGGAGGTGAGATGGGCTCCTGCCCTTTCTCCTGCCACCACTGCATACTGGTGCATACTGGTCCTGGCTCTACAGCTGTGTAGATCCCTCTCCACCCTGCTCCCCAGACAGATGAAGGAGACATCTGCTTCTCAGCACCAGTATTTTAGAGGTGATAGCATTTGTGCTTCGTTTCATTCAGAAGGCTTTTATCCATTTTATTCTTTGGTGGACAACCAGTTAATCTAATCTCGTCTTGTTTTATTGTCTTCTTGAACACATTTTCAACTGTGCAGAAAAAGCCACCCTAGGACTCCTACAAACCATTCACAGTTTAAGTACATTAAATTGAAAGGATAAATCAAATATTTAGCTAGTGTATTTGTGTATGATTACATCTGATTTTTTGTGTAAGCATACATGGTACTGCCACATTATACAGCATACCATGTTCCTAACATATTCCCAAGTGCTTTCTTCACGAGCTTTATGAGTACCAAAATCAACATAAAAGGACATGTAAAATTCCTTCAACTGAACTGAATCAAAACAACAAAATGTAAAATTTTAAAAACAAAAGCTAAATCCTTAGTTTTGACTAAAGCTGTGAAGCCTTGGAAATGCAGACCAGACCATCCAAGACCACCCATTTCTCAGAATTCTTTAAAGCCTCCAAGGAGGAGAAGAGTTAATAAAACACATTAAGCTTGTTTCAAAAGCATATTTTATGTTGATATAGATAAATGTGTCCACCAGAGGAAAAGTTTGCATAACAGTTATATAGATGATACAATAGAGACAGTATAAATTACTTTGGAGTTGGAGTGTTGAGGATGTCTTATATACGGACCATCACATTTGCGTTGCTACGTTTTCTCTTCTCCTTTTTCTAATAAGCCTTCATTTAAGCTTTGGTAGCCAAACTCTACCTCAATTCTTTTGTTTCGCTGAAATTGCTCTCAAGAGGACTGTTCAGACATGAAAAACCACACAACTGTCTATCTAATTTTGGAAACTACTTTGCAAGCTTTCAGACTCAGAGCCTCAGGACAGTTTTTGCTCAAATATTAGATGTTATTGGACCTTGTATACTCAGGGTCTTTCTCCAAAAGGCCTTTCCCAATCCTCATTTCAGATATCGCTCCCCATGAGGAGGAAACCATAGGTGTGGCATTGGAATTTTTTTTTCAGCAAACCAGAAATGAATTCACAACAACACTAAAGCTTTCATTTCTATCTACAAATATATAAAATTATTACCACAATAACTACTGTGACCTAGCAGTAGTGGTTAATCTGTAAAATGTGTTTTGTGGCTTGTTGAACACTTTTGAAAGTAAATAAGTGCTTGTTTTTCATAACAAAATGAGTGGTTTGCTGCAGTTCGATGACTCAGGACAAAATAACGGATCTTGGAATCACTCATTGTCCTGTGTTGCCAGTGTAAATCTGGCCAAGATGCATAATGGCTGAAAGCTCTTGCAAAATTAGTGTCTGCTCAATGCCTTACATAAAATATATACTGCCTGAGGAGAGACAGCCAAGTCACAAATCTTACCACTGTCATTGGCATCCACACTGGCGATCTCAGAAGAAGTCAGCTTTCTGAATGTCATGAAAAACGAGGCGATGTCTCCAGGTCAGGACTGTGAGACAGATTGTTACTGAAAGCTTGCTCTTTGCAAGGGCTCTTGCATTTCCATTTGGAGCAGCTGAGGGGGAAAATGAACTTTTAAGATGGAACTTGATCAGTTCGTGAAAAGAATTGTATGATACGACTGCGTGTCACAACAGAAAAATGGATGGAGTGACACAGCAAATAGCTCTGCAGTTACGATCCTGAGTGCTATTTCTATTCTGCTGATATATATTAAAAAAAAAAAAAGAACAAAGTCATCAGAATTGTTGTGGTAGCACCTTTTTATAAGCTGAGCTTCACAGTTAACTTTTGCAGCAGCGACTCCTTTATTATAAGGATACAGAATGTGAAAAGGCAAATAATATTCATTCAGTTCAATCAGTCAAACCAGCACTTCCATACAACTTTTTATGCAAACGGCTAAGGGCACTTTACTATCAAATAGAATAAAAGCCAAAAATGTTTAAATGCCAAGTCAAACAAATACATCTTGCCAAAGACTCAAAATCATATGAATAAGGACTAAGGAGTTCAGCAGATTTGGAACATAATGCTTTAAATAAGTCTTAGTCTCCAAATATACCTGTCAATATGGAGAAGAGATAATAAATTATCATAGCAGGACTGAGAAGCGCATGCCAGAATGTGAGGAATACAAAGGCTCTAGACTGTCCCCGCACAAAGTCCATCTGTTATGCTTATTTGTTTTTTCTAGGCATAGGGGCAATTGCAGTGGTTTGGTTCAGTAGAGTAAGCACTAGCTGACTGCTCTTTTCTTGCAGTTTTTTTCTTCTAAAGTCTAAAGGAAAGTCTTTGAAATCCTCAGAATTAAAGATACAATGGAAGTATAAAAACAAACCCATTTTTCGGAATGCTTGACCACGGTCAATTCCTGTTCAGAGATGCTCAAGAGAAACAGAGAGACACCTTGCTGGTTTGGTTTTACCAGTTTCATGTGGGTGAAGCTCCGAGGGAAGCTGTAGTAAAGCAGGTCAGCCTGCATCACTCAGCTGATTTTAGAAAATACTGCTCTAATACCATAGTATGGAACAACTGTGTGCTGGAGAGACCTGGAGTTTCAGTTGTCATCGAAGCTGACAGTTTTCTAAATGCTTACAAGAAATGATAGGCTAAAACCCACTTACTAAAAGTGAAACTTCTTGCTACAAAGGCCAATTTGGGTTAGAGTAAAGATTTTTCTTACTGTATTCTGAAATCCACACTATGGACAAAGGTGACTACCTAACAAGGCCATAGCACACAGATGGAGCTACTGCTGTAGCAGGATACTTTGAAATACCTCCCGTTCAGGAAGGGGCAAAGCTTTGTGTTCTTAGACTGAAGGAAATCTCCCCACACGCACGCTTTCTTTTTTCTTTTTTTTTACCTTTCTTTTTCTTTTTTATTTTTTTAAAATAAAGCATAATAGAGGTTCTGTAAATGCAAACTTTCTTTTGCACAGAAGCAACCTAAAATGGAGACAACATATGTGGTTTGAATTTCCAGACCAAACGGTCCAGAGATCCTCCTCGGAAGAAATATAGTGTCTCAAGGGCAGTGTATATTTTGTTTTCTTCGTCTTCTGAAAGTTGCAGTTGAGCTAAGGTACATGATAAACCGAGAGAGAAAAGTTTAATGATGGACCCACAGAAGTCAATGAAAGTTTTCCTGTTGACTGCACGAGAAGCAGATTCAGTGCATATATCGTGCATGAGCTGAACAAATGGGTCCTAAAAACTTAGGTTGGCTGCTTAAAAGATCAAGCAAATAAAGGAATAAAGTCACACAAGCTGTTTCTGTGTGTAAAAAGGCTGTGGGTTACAGGATTAATTTTTTATAGTATATCTCTATACCCTGAATAACCAAGTAAGCCTTAACTTGTGGAATCTTAATAGCCATCTCATTGCTGAAGTCTAAAGGAAACCCAGAGGAAACTTAATAATATTAAAAGTTATTTTAAAGGGAGTTCACATTGGTTTGAAGGATATTTTGCTTCGCACACAATATCCACCATTGTAAATTCAGAAAACCTAGATTTAAATTCAGAAAACCTCCACACATCTTTACAGCCCTCAGTATATAAATCTAATAGTATTCTTAAAATGTCCACCAGTAAGGTATTAATCTTTTACAGATAAAATTAAAATTCTGAAAGTCATTGGAACAAAAAATAAAGAAAAATAGTAAAAATATTCCCTCTAGAAATGAGGGGAAACTTGGAACTTTGTGGTAAGAGGCTAGTTTGTCCATGTTGCAATGAATAGAGAATAGTCTGTACAGTTTTTCATATCTGACTTGCAAGAGAAGATTGGAACATATAGAAATTAATGTTACCGAATTATTTAATAGTAACTCAAACACATGAAAAGAAGAATTAAAGAAGCACAGGACTAAAAAGCCATTTAAAATGAAATCAGAAGCTTCAACAAATATAGCTTTCCCTTGCAGTCAAAAAAGTAATTATCAAAATTGTTCAGAATATGTTGCCAATTACTCTGCTCCATAACTGCTAACTTTCTCAGTTCTTCTCCTGCCTTTGCGGGGCTCTCTGTCACTGGAAACATCTTAAACCAATTTAAAGTGCTACACCTGAATAAACATGTTGTAAAAGTGTTTATGTATTGAAGTGGGTCAGTTCAAGGTATGGTATTTGGCTGGAACTTCTAATTTCTCTTTTTACTGCAAAAGGGCTGCCAGAAGGAGGAAGTCTGAGCTGAATTAATACATTTGTTACAGTGGAAGTAGAATGGAAACTACTTTAACCACAAATCAAACTGCCTCTTTCATTTACGCCAGTGATAGAGTTTTTCTAAGAAATATAGACTCTGGCGTACAGCCACTGTAAGTTTGTGTTTGAAAAGGAAACCTATATGCTTATTTCTATAAGGTTTACCCCTATGCTTATTTGCAAGTTCTTTTTCAGGGTGATTGAGTTAACGGCGTTATACGTTTGTGAGGCAGATGCTCCTTCGCCGCCCGCGTAGCAAACTTTTCCAGTCGGTTTAGGAGAATCCCCAGGTGCCCCGACGCGGTGCCTGTGCCCGTACCTTCCCTTTTAAAGGACCTCTGTGTCCCCCACCCAGCACAGCTGCACAGCTTCACATGACACTGTCTCATTTTCTGACGGTTGAAGGGCTCTGCATAATACACGTACGCACAAAAGTGTTTATGCTGCCAAAATAAATTCTGTTAAGAGCAAGGGTTTATTTGCTAAAATGTCACTGATGCAGTTTCAGTGACTTGTTTTGCTTTCTTTTCTTTTACTGAGGTTTAGATCCTATAATATAGTGAGGTTACCACATAGTCCTGACTGAACAAATATTTTAAAGAAATATGCACATCCCCTGGGAACGGAACCAGAGTCAATAATGTACATATTTCAAACTCTGTTCTCTTGAACAACTGAATGCCTTCCCACCTTTACTAGTGAATGAACAGCAGCTTGAGTAGCACTGCACAATATTTATTTTTAAAGCCGAAGCATATTTATTATCTACACTTCTCTTTGCTACTGATTTGCTTTGGGGATATAAGGTTCCACATCTCACACTCCAGTGATGCAAAAATTAGATGACTGCATGACATTATCCTTTCGATAGCCTACAGACTTCAATGGGGCTCATGTATTTTTCAGCTCTATAGATGTGTACATGAAACTAAATTAAAATACCTGTATAATGAATAAGATATATAACACAGAGAGATTGCAATCTTGTGCAGTCGCCATCCCTGGAGGTATTTAAGAAATGTGTAGACATGGCACTTCAGGGCATGCTCTAGTGCCCGAGATTATTGGGTTGTATCCGTTGGTGGGGTTTTTTGGTGTGGTTTCTTTTTTTTGCGTTTTTTTTTGTTTGGTTTTTTTTTTTTTTTGATTGGACTCGATGATCTC
>KZ507202.1:20875-34632 GCA_002844005.1 Limosa lapponica baueri
GTTGGAACTCGATGATCTTTAAGGTCCCTTCCAACTCTAACCATTCTATGATTCTATGATTCAGAATGTTTAGTTATTATGTATCTTGAGATGTGCATGAACGTTAGGAGCATTATCAGAACTCTGAGAGTAAAACATTATCTTGAATGTCTGTAAACTCTTATGGCCACCCCATAGGTGCAATATGCAATGCAAAATGAGACACTCTCAAGGGTAGAATCCAAATATTTAGGACTTACAAATTTTTCATTTTTCCATAAGGGAAGGAAAAACACATGTATACACAGAAAAAAGTGTGAACATAGATATGAATCTATATAAAATAATGCTTATAGTGAGAAAGGTTGAAACATATTTGAAAGAAATATAAGTTCCTTTATTCTTTCTTTACATTCTGTATCAAACAGTATGTTCTGGTTCTCAGTTGTAAGTCAAAGTGTATAAAACCTGATTTTCTTTGACTTACCCATAGATTCAAATAATTACTATGATATCCGTGTGCATTGCAAACCAGCTCAACTCACATTTGCTAAAAGATTGTTAAGTCTTCGGTAAAATGAAAATAAGTTTCTATAAATCTCCCATGAAGTTGGTGTATCTCAGTTTGAACTGAATCTTGCTTGGAGATTTTCTGCTCATTTTAATTCAAAGTCTAATGTGAACTCATGAGATGCAAACCTAAGGCAATAGAAATGGCTATATATTGAATAGATCTTTCACACTATTTTTTTTAAACTGAATTATTTTATTATATCTCTTTTTTAACATGAAAAGTGAGACCTTAGCATTGGTCATGTTCAATAATTAATCTTAAGTAACTGCCAATTTCTAGAATACCTCTTTTGATGAAATAGTTTTCTGAAGACCATTTTTTGGTAAAAAACAAAGGAAAATAAACACATAATGAACAGTTAGGAGAATAGTACAGAAATAAATTGCCTTAAACTGAAAGGAGTTTGTAACGAGGTGGGGGTTGGTCTCTTTTCCCTAGTAACAAGGGATAGAATAAGAGGAAATGGTGTCAAGTTGTGCTGAGGGAGGTTTAGAATGGATACTAGGAAAAATTTCTTCACAGAAAAGGTTATCAAACATTGGAACAGGCTGCCCAGGGAAGTGGTTGAATCCCTGGAGGTATTTAAAAGACAGGTAGACATGGTGCTTAGGGGCATGGTTTAGTGGTGGTTTTGGCAGTGTTAGGTTAATGGTTGGAATCGACTATCTTAAAAGTCCCTTCAAACTAAGATGATTCTATGATTCTGGGATTCTAAAGCATAAGTGCAGTGTTTATGACTGCAGGAAGCATGGAATACTCACCTAATCAGAAGGCTATAAAGGTTTTCTACCCGTGCTTTTAGTTTACCTGCCACTGTGAACACTAAAACATTATGATGCTGGTATGTTGGGAAGGTGCTAGAACTCTACAGTACCTGCTTACCACATGAGTAGGTATACTGACAGTTTAAATAATCCATTACAATAAAATAATATCATACAACAAACAGAGAAGTCTGCTTACTACAGCTCACACTATTTGCTACAGTTCTATCAGTAGTAATATTGTGAATAATGGAACACATACCTGTTATATTCTGGAAATCATTTGGAACCTGAGAAAACTGAGCCAAAAACAAAAGACAAATAAACAAAAAACTTACAAAACCCAAGTGTGTGATTACTCTGAAACCTTCCGTCCCCCTAAAAACCCACATAAAGTCAAAGTTCACAACTCCTATGAGCCTCATTTCTACATGTCTTTGTTCTATTCTCAACTTCCCCTCAGGCCTGTTCTGTCTAAATCACTAAAAATGCACAAATGAAAACTGCTGTAAACCGCCTCTGAAACATATCTGTTTAATACATTGAAGTCATTTCAAAGTTTGTTCAAGTTCAGTGCACCTGTAATTTTGGCTTTTTAAAAATTTTGCTTCTTGTCCTTCTGTAATAGTATCTAAAATTTGAAGAATAACAATAAAGATCTTTTGAATATTATCAATATGCTGCAATTCAGCGTTGCTCTCTATCACTTTACTATTTGAATTTTTTCTTTAAAAGCACACCCTCAGCAGTGAAGTTATTTTTATCTTGAGATCAAAAGAACAAGAACAACAGCACCACCACCACTTGTTATTGCATTGAACCAAAAGGAGTAAAATAATCTACAGTAAGAATGTACAGAGTAGGAAACTTTCTTAGATCTTTGTTCAAACATATTTAATCAGTGATGAAATTTCAGGAGATACAATTACATTTTAGGTCCTTATGATGTTGACTCTGAACTTTACATAGTTTCTAATACAAAGCTCCCTAAAGAATATGCAGTTGTCATAAAATCTCTGAGAGATATGTTTTTCATGAATATGTCTGATCTAGGAGATCAATACTTACATTTTCAACCAGTTATAAATCCAGATATAAGTTTGCTTTGACCAAAAAATACTTGTTTTACCTAGTAGCTATTTAATTCTGAATTTTCTTGGTCAGTTCTGCACAAGCATAAAAAACATTCAGATTCTTGATTTGTAACTTTCAGTTCTTCTTGTATTATGGATCTTCCCAAATTGGATTTTCTAAAAAATGTGGCGTTTTTTTATTATTTTTGTCTGTTAGTTTCTTAACAAAGCTTTTTTTCTTCCTTTTATTTTCCTTTTTCTGAGTGTTTTGGACAAAGTACAGGATTACTTCACAATACTTACGTCATGTAACTTATCATGGGTCAATACTAAAGAAAACTTGAGAGAAGAAATTTCTTTGACATTTTATAGTCAAGTTTTAAATGTGACAATGTTTCCCTTGTAAATTAGTCTTTCAGAATTGCTGTCTGGACATGTCTTATAAAAAATGCTGAAAAATTCCAATAGGAGACTGCTTTTGTCTCCAAGGAGGTGTTTTCCCTCTAGGCAGGCAGATGTGTAAATCCAGTTTTGGTCTTGCATTATAAGCATTCAGCATGCCGTATTGAGACAAAATGTGTAGCAGATGCTCTTGATAGAATGTTAAGTACCTGTCTTGGCTTTTTAAAGTTCATTTTAATACATAAATAATATGGTCACAAAATATTTGTATTCCGTGTCACACTTAATCACTTCCAGCAAAATCAATATTTTCTGTCTGAATTTAATAGGAGCCAGTGAAAATAAGCAGGAAACCTCTAATAAAAAGCAATAAGTGACATTTTGCTTACAGCTTTATTCATACCACTTTCAACCTCACTGCACAATTCATGACTTCATGAACTTGAATATATTCACCAGGAACAAAATTCCAGTCTCGCAGCATTAATCTGTGCCCACAGTGTTGGCTAACATCTCTCAACACCACCTGCTTCCACCCCAAAAAAATAACTCTTTTTAACTGCAAAACATTATTTCTGAGAGTAATGCATTTTGGTACTTCATATGTCATAAAAGTATGATAGGTTGTTAACACAGAGCTGAGGTTATTTCACAGACCTTAAAGATTAGCTGGGAAAAGCCCTTTTAACAGCAACATACCAAGATGAGCCAGGTATCTCTAGAGTGCTCTGAAATAGTGATTTCAGGTATGCCTATAGTTAGAACATAATTTACCTCCCTCTAGCTTCTTACTTGTGTATGGTATTTGTGTGTAGACAAAGATATCTCTAGTCAATAGAGAAAAAGTTCTGTATATTTGCCATGCACGAATGTTTGATATTTTGTGAAATGATAATTTTAAAGTCTTGCTTATTTCTACCTACCAGTGTGTCTATCTATATACCTATTTATGAAATACATATACTACTTTGTATGTATGAGGGAGCGTTACCCTACAAACTCTTATTTCCAAACCATCGGTAAATGTTTTTATGCAATTGATATTTATGAACATCTCTACGTGATTCACTGAAAAAGAAAACAGATGTTGGGGTGGGCACAGAGTACCACAATCCTTTCATTCTCAAAACTAGAATGCTTTCACCAATTTTTTTCTGACAGCAAAGACAATACTGCGATAGTCCAAAAACCCATGGGTATTTGTCACCTGAAGATTTTTCCACTTCCTTCCTCAAGTCCTGGCTTGCCTTATCATTATCCTCTACAAGTTATTGTGTTTAAGTCTCTCCTTTTCCATCGCTATTTCTTCTTTAGTCCATAATAGCCACTGTTTTCTGATACTTATTCTCCCTCTCATCTCCTTTCTTTATACCTAGTTAGTTTTCAGTGTTGTGTTAGCAACCTAAGGATGGTAGTTTGTCAGTTTATAAATTCACAGAATCACAGAATGATCGGGGGTTGAAGGGACCTCTGGAGATTATCTAGGTCAACCCCTAGGCCTATCCCAACCCCCTCAGCAGCGGAGGGGGGCAACCTCCCTTGACCAGTTGCCACAATCTTCTTGATGCACCTTATGATACCATTGGCCCCCTTGGCCACAGGCTGAGACTACAGGTTCTTCATGCTCAGTCATGTGATAGGACAAAACTGTGGCTCTATTAAACTAATTGTTTAGTGGGTAGGTTAATAACAACACACTCTAATCTGGCTATTTATTATGTCTGTCAAGTTCAGGGAAAATTATTATATGTTCCTCCTTCTTTAAGACTTATAGTTGCTGTTGTTGCTTTGCAAACATTTGCCAACGTATTCTAGAAGTTGCGTGTATGATTCACAGCCAGCTCTAGGGACAGAGCACTTACTGCCATCCCATTATAGCCTGTTCACATAAGAGCTCTTCACTTGTTCCAGTCTTCAAAGAAATCTCATTAATAACTGCAGAAGTTGTCATATAATAAATAATTTGAAAGGAGAAAGAAATCTCTATAAATACAAAAAATATTTAATGGCAAGTATTTAGTGTTGTTTAAACAGGCTTATTTACAATTTTTTTACTGTCACTTGAGATAATTAGTGATATTTAAGCTTTAAAGACTTCATTTCTTTTGGAATACATTACAAATTATACACTAGTATCTTATTGGTAAATATGATCTTAACAGGAAGTGGTTTCCCTTTTCCTACCTTCATGTGAACACAAGATACCCACCTTGAACAAAAAGCTTTATTTTTCACTACAGAATTGTCTTGTGTCATGACAGCAACAAATGGGTGTGTTGGCATTACTGTTTGTAGATCTACCCATGTATTACTGAGTCTGGGAGACCACCAAACTATGGCTTGAAAGTGTGAAATTTTGTGTTTAAACTCCTTAGATCTGGGCAATATTTTCGTATGAGCCAAGAAGATGCCTCTCTTCTCCCTCTCCATCCCAGTGAAATAATCCGTGTGAATTACCCTTCACACAGAGGTGTTGATGCTGTTTAGGAATTCTCCCTTAGCTCCTCTCTGCTCCATCCACGGGTAATGCATGGATAACTTCACAGACAACTGCTTTATACAGATAATGCTTCAAACAAAATCTTGACATTGCAGCAGCACAGCACATGGCAATTGTCAGTGTATATGAGTTATCTGGTATCAGACTACTCCTTAAATTGAGAACATACTGGTTTCTCATTATCTGTACTACAGTTCAATATTTACCCATCACTGTGATCAACCTTTTTCTTCAGTGATAAAATGCAAGACATTATCACCCTGTGGCCCTGTAATACACTATTGCCATTGCTAGTAAAGCGCTTTGTACTGAATTTGCAGAGCCTCAGGACTGAGTTGTCAGGTTTCCTCTGAACTTTTTTTGTCCTGCCTGCAGCCTTGATTTAACTGTAACAGCAATTTTTCTATTTGACCAGGTGTCTATGGCTCATTTGTTTTACTTTTTTTATCTTTATGTGGTACAACCATAGTTTTATATGCACAGCAGTGATAAGCAGTTATTCTATGTAGAATAAGACATTTACAACTGATGCAGTGTAGACAAAAACATGCCTGGTATGATAGCAGAGGTCTTCAAAAAAACGGAGACACTGTGTTCAGCATAGAGATGCACCTGCATGGGAGGATTAGAGATGGGGCACAGGATTGGATCTGGGGACCACCAACTGTGAGCAATTCACTAATTGTCAGTTAAAGAAATGCAGACCTGGAGGGGGGCAAAACTTGGTTTTGGGTAGCAAAGGAAATAAAGGAATAGTATGTAACATGCACAAAGGCACCTTATATAGTACATTTTGATGTAGTAAGGAGGTGTAGATGAGTGGAGAATGCGTGTAAAGACTCCAAAAGTGTCTCATATAGTGAGGAAGAAGAAGCCGTCAACATGAACATCATATTCCTCTAGTGAAGGACTCCAAATGCCAACAACTCTCTGTAATATGCTCCACAGCCCCACCCCACCAAGAGAATGACACAGAAGGAGCCAGAGGAACGTGGAAAGAATGAGCATAAAACCAGGAAAAGGGATAGAAACTAAGAATTGTGTGCATTACATTTTTAATTATATTATTATTACTGAGAATTTTTCTGTATAGAAGTATTCCGACTGTGCTATTTTCTTTCTTTTCCTGTAAAAATTAGGTCCATATGAATAAAGATTCTTGAACTAGACTGTTAAGATTTTGATTGTTCTAAAAATAAATGTTTGGCTTTGTATATATACACATATATGCATATATGTATGCACACATATGCTATACATATATATACATATACATGTACATATAAGGTGTGCTTATCTCTGCCTACAAAAACAATTTTTAGCATAACCACACAAATTCACAAACGGAAATACACATACAGCATTTTGTCTTCGGGAAGGTACTTTGATCAGTTTTTGTTTTAGTCCACACATAACAGTAGACATCAGTTCTCTTACACTTCTATCACTATATCCATGATATTCTTGAAAAGAAAGACCTTTATTAATGTTCCTGCAGTAAAATGTCAGGTTCTCAGCAATTTGATTTAGCACTTAAATTTTGTCCAAGATCCTCCATCTGTTTCATATTTCCATATGTTGATTGGCATTTACATGTTTACAGCATCTATCTGTACCATAAGCATGCATAGGTTAGCGCATTTTCTTTACCTCTACCCTGGGAGATAATACCTCTGAGGTACTCTTTTTTAGGATATTCGTCCTCAAATGATTTATTTTCCACTGATCAAATAGACTTTCTAGCATGAAATATTATGGCTGGAGCAAAATACTCAGTACACAATGACCAACCTTCATGGCTTTCGGGTTCCTGTACACTGAGCACTTATCTCCTTAGCAAAGGCAGCTTACCACATCTTTTTCTCACTGTTGGGGCATCAATTCATACATTTTTCTGGCAATGCTTGACTTGAAATATAATGCTATTGTAGTTGTCCTTTTCACAGAGATACCATATTGGCTGTTTACTTATTAGCAATTGACATATCCAAGTTTTTTACACTACTGACATTTCCAGTTCTTGACTCTATAGCTTACAGACGAAGCCTCACAAAAACAGTTTCTTATATTTTACCAACAATAGCTTAGCCTAAAAAGTATTATTTTTTTTGTAAAACCAGATCTTGAGTGTTCATACATCTTAACAAACCAAAAATTGTTCCTTTATTCACTAAAATCCCCCCTGGTTTGAGCTATTGCCTGAATATGAAGATATACTTGACAAGGAAGTCTTAATTACTTTTGGCTAATAATTTGCAACCAACAGTAATGGTATGGGAGAGAGAAGAGTGGTGTTTCCCTTTAATTTTCATTTTTTAATATTTTTATTTTTCTCCCACCATTTCTAAAAGGTTTGTCTTTATCCTATTATTATTATTAAGATATTAATGGAGTATTGCAACTCCACAAAAAGGAATGGGATTGGATTGGTGACCAGCCTATCTTACTGTCTTCTCTAATACTCATTTGTTTAATCTCAAGATTCATTTGAAGTTTCCTTAGGTTTGATAAGAGCACATTTGAAAATATAATGAGTCAAAACTACTTTTTTGCTTACATATAGCTGCACTTAACTGGAAAACCCTGTTCACAAAAATGGTACCAAACATGTAATCTGTGATACAACTATGACCTGTTGGTACACTAAAGAAATTAATAAATCTCTTTTCTTAGAAGAATCACAGAAAATAATATAATAGGTCACATTTTAGTCAATTATTCCACTGATTCACAGAGGACAAATTAACACTGAAGAAATTTACTTACAAGTAATATTCTATTTGTAAATTAACAGTGATTTTGAAAACACCTGCCTGACTTTTAGAGTCATGCGTTTTTGCTAATTACATGTGAATTGCTTCCACTAGTATTAAAACATAATTGATCTCAAAATGATTTTTACTGTTAAAAGAAAATGGATACAACCAAATTTGGTGGTATAAATGTCTTATGATAACCATATACCACTCTTGATAAATGTTGTTTAGGAAAATAAATTCAAATATGAGCAGAATCATACCTCTCCAGCATGCATAGTGTACATGTATATATATATGTGTGTGTGTATATATATGTTTCCTGTGTAAGGTTTTTTGGTACAAAACACCTTGCCTTGAGTTTGAAAATGAGAGTATGAACTGGTACTGAAACCTATACAAGAGAATAATTTACCAACCATATTCTTATTCCAAGAATCTGTAATAGAAAGCAATAATTTCAAGAAATAGTGTATGGTAAAATTAACTTGTTATTCAGATTTTTTTCCTTTTTTATTTTCCAGATATTTTTATCTATATTTAAAGATCAGTGATGGCCCATAGGCACCTATTCAGTAGATTTCTAGAACAGAATCAGATCAGATGCAACAAAAATGGAAATTAACACTGTAAAACCATACAAGTAACGTACTGATTTCAAAAGTCCTATAATACAGGCTGCTAAAATATAGATTAATTTTCTAACTATTACTTTATGAAAAAAACCTGACTCTTGCAGTTGCATTGGGTGAACTTTCAGCAAAAATGTTAAGGTGATAATAATACACAGGATTGGTGAACTCAGCTCTTGATTTATAACACAGCATCCATTTATAGTTAAATGAATGTGCATGCTGCCTTTGTTCCATTTCTTTCTTCTGCTTTGTTAGGCAAATGGCAGGTTGATTTGAAAATTCTTCAGTGGTTTACAAAAGCTTGAATCTCACTTGAATAATTTCTCCAGGTGCTTTTTTCATCCTCCACCTCAATAATCGTAAATTTGATATGATGTTACTGAACTGTAATGTTCAAGAATCTAAAAGCCTCAAAACAAGCCTTCAAGATTCAAGGAGCTGTCATCTGAGACAGCTAAAATAGGTACATGTGTGTACTGTATTTGTCTTCTGTCCATTCTAGAGCAAGTTTGCCCCCATTTAACTTAGGGCATATGCCATGTAATACAGCCTCTTGTTTACTTCAGGATGAGGATGTTCAAAAAGGCTATTACTGTTGAATAGCTAATACACCATAATTGTCACCCCAGGATAACTTGCTCATGTCTATAACCTCACTTCCTGTTCTACAAATCTAAGTCACGTCTATCTACTTATCATTCTAATATGAGTAAAGTTCTACAGCCTTTGGGACATATTTGAGTACTCTTGTATAATACTTCATTCTCTGAACAAACCCATTGGTTTCACTTTAAAGGCTCTCAAAGACTTCAATGAGCTGTGAAATTAAGCTCTACCCTTGTACTCTTTTCAATCTGAATTTCATCATGGACATTTGTACAGCTGTTTTGTTGTATGAATGTTTGTGGAAGAGCTTTTAATTCACCTGAATCCCTGATATTCACACATGAATGACCATATTCATAATCCCACCATATAAACATGAAATTACTAACAGAGTTTGACAAAGCAAAGTTGAATGAAGGTTGTGCAGGATAGACAGTCATGTTTAAACTGAGCCCTGGGGCTCCCTAATGTCTAATTTTTTACTGTTTTCGGTTTTCGGTTTGTTTGGTTTGGGGTTTTTTTGGGGTTCTTTTTGGTTTTGTTTTTTTGGGTTTGAGGGTTTTTTGTTTTGTTTTGTTTTGTTTTGTTTTTATTCTAGATGAGAATCTTTATGTCCGACATACAGTATAATGTCGTGGTTTTTTATACCTTACAAGTGCCCAATATTAATTGTGGAAACATTACTGAAATTGCTAAAGCTGTGTTAGTCCACAGTAATTTAAGATTTTCCCCTAGAGGTTGGGGAGAGGAACAATATTTGAACAGATTTAACCTAAAGACTAGAAAATCCGAAAGAAATAAGCAATAGATTTGGTTTTTGAAGAAATGCCTTATTTTAGGACAGTATTATGATTTTCAGGGAACTCACTCGGATTTTTGATGATTCTCAGTACCAATGCTATGTTTGAAGGCTATGGACTGGCACTGCAGCACTTTGTGATCTTCACCGCATCAGCTGAGTATCCTGCTTGGTCCTAGCCAGAAGCTATGCAGAGAAGTCCAGGAATAACTTCTTTCAAGAAATACTGGGTTCAAACCCAGTAACACTTCCAATGGAAACATTTGGGAGAGGGAAGAGAAGAGAGGGGTGTATTGTGTCAATGAAACATGAAAACACGGGGAATAAGAAGTCTGTGTAATAGCACAGCCACTCCTCTCTTCGTAATCTCCAACATCTATTAGTTACAACTATTGTACACAAAGTCTGCCTGTACTTTGTAGACAGAAAGACAGCTTCACCATGTGAATAAACAGCAGCATGCATGAGGTGACCCACTATGATACGATAATCAATCCTCTCAGTCTGTCTTATGTATATTAGAAACCCTTTGACCAATTACAGTTAATGAGAAAATAATTACAGATCACAACTGGTCCATAAGGCAGATGAACAGGGAGAAAATATACCTATATTTTATAGGTGTATACCTATAATATACCTATATAAATACCTATACACCTATAATAAATATGTTATTTTATTAGCTCAGAGAATGTCCTGTCCCAGTAAAATCAGAAGATCTTCTTGACAATGAACAAAAGAAAATCTGATACAAGCACTTTAGTTTGAAAATCCTAGTAAAGATATGTCTCAGTAGACAGAAATAGCAAGTTTGGGCTGTTTCAGACCAAGCTTACTCTTTATAATTTTTTGCATGTTTGCTTGAACAGAAATCTGGTTAAAGCATGAAGATTGATGAAAAAGGTACATAAGTTTCTTTCAGAGATTATTTTGCCTCATTTGAGCCAAAGTGCCCCAGCCACAACCTGTAAAGCATTTTGGAACAAGGTCAGTAGAGCTGATATTAATCCTGACAGAAGTGGATGACTCTTATAGCCGGACTCAAAAGAGCATTTTCTTATGGGAATTTGATGATCTTCTAGCATCTTCACAGTCTGTTACAGAGTTTGAATATGAACAGAATGTATTTTTATAGTATGTATGCATTATGGTACGTTTTATTTGTCTCTCAGTTTCAGATCCAGTGCTCTGCATATTTGAAACACATTACAGCCAACATGGCTTATTTGAATATTAAGCTTTATCCTATAGTTTGATGACAAACTGTGGATGAGGAAATTTAGTCTGTTATAAAACAGAACATTGGAGAGCTTTGTGCTGAACGTTTAATTTAGTAGTATTATCAGTAGTGATATTGGTCATTAATATTTTTTCCCATTGCAGCGTTAAAAACCACTTTTTTGTTACTTGAAACATCCATTTATTATAAACTAAAGAAGCAGGGTCTGAAATTTTTAGGAAATGGCATATCTGTTGCATACACACTGGAACCTGCAGTTTGAGAAGCCAAATTGTCATTACAATTCTTTGATGCCTTTCATTCCTGAATATAGGTCTGAAGGGGTGATCTTCGAACGTTTGTCCATCTGCCTACCTACACATAAATATTATAAGATATATGAAGGCATTTTTTACAAATACCAAATTTAATTAAATGCTCTCAGAACACTGGGAGATAATACATGTATGTCATTTGTTCTGAAGTATTGGCTGGCTTTTCATAGCAGCATGTGTGGCTACAGTGGGTATTAGCGATGCTGCCAGCCTGACACCTGCACTAAGCAACAGACTCACCCTAATGTAATTTAATAAGATGTCTTTTGTTATTAAACCAAGAATTGTATGTTGCCAGCTGAGGTGGAAAATAGGTCCCAGAGGTTGTTCTCCCTTATTCCATCTGTGGTTATTTTTAGGGGGCTTTAATATTTAAAAGTCTATTACTAATTTCAGCGTTGCCCGCACAAACCTGCTTTGTAGTTCTATTGCCAAATTATCCCTTGAAGGCAAGTGCTGTAAATAATTTCTCAGTTCTGTTCCTAGACACTTGCCAAGGTCATTATCTAGCTTTCCCACAATCCCTCTATTCTGACTTTGATTGTGAGTGGTAACTAAGAAACAGTTATGAGATGCAATCACAAGCTGTGGCAGTCTTATCAAATGCTGAAGATGGTCCCCGAGCACTCTGATGAAGCCAGTGGCTCAGCTGCTCTTGCTTCCTTAATACTTCATTTATCTTTCGATTTGGTCAACCAATAGAGCAGCAACAAGAGCAAACATAAAACAGGCGCTAGCAAGCAGACATGACAGCCAGAGAGAAAGAAGGCTCCAGAAAACCAGCTGGCTGGAGCTGATTATAGAATTCCAATGTTTAGCTTTTACCCAGCAATAATTCTTTCTTCTGTTCTCATTCTTTGCTTCCTGATCTCTCACATTGTCAAGAGTCTGACGTAATTTTTAAAGATGTAAATAATTATTCCATGAA
The DNA here is from genome assembly GCA_002844005.1 of Limosa lapponica baueri. Lineage (NCBI taxonomy): Eukaryota > Metazoa > Chordata > Aves > Charadriiformes > Scolopacidae > Limosa > Limosa lapponica. Next base: position 33,449 of record KZ507202.1, read on the forward strand.
AAGTTTTTCTTGAGTCAAGGCATGAGTTTCAGGATCAAAATAACTACGATGTAAAGCTGTCCTTGTTTTATACAGACTTATAAAAAAACCCACCAAAATCGTAGTATCACAAATTGCTCATTTGTGAAAGTCACACATTTACATATGTTAAACATAGGAACAAAAAAAAGCAATGTTGATGTGCAAATACACCTAGTTGTACACTGAACAGTGATGTTAAGTATCCATGTGCAGTTCAGGTCCTGAAATTTAGGAACAATGTAATGAGATATGATTGCAGTTATTCAAGTTCACATAGCAATTATATGTCAGAATCCTTAGAAGATTCCAGCTTCCAGCCACACATCCTGGCATCACCCTACCCCTCTGACTTTGAGAAATACTGTTTTTTCCTAAGTCTAGACATTTCACCTTTACAGATTGACAAGCTGAAAATTAAAATGCTTTACAAGATCCTGGTGTTTCAGGGTGAAATCTCATTCCAGTAGTAAGAAAAGGATGTTTATCCCATTTCAACTGTTCACTTCAAGGACAGATGGGGAAAAAAAATTAAGACGAAGGAGGACAGAAAGAAGAAGAAAAGATAGAAAGAAAGAGGGAAGAAGGAAAGAAAAATGGAAAAAGGAAATGTCAGGCTCCTGACTTTGAAAACTTCAATTCTGACAAGAAATGCATTACATTCTTTTACTTTTTTGGTGAATAAATTATGTATGTAGTATTTTAGTCATAGGCTACTTTAAATTCAAAAGCTACATCTCTACTATTAAATTAAATAGAGTTGGCAATGTTCCTGGGAGCTGGAACTTGGTTGTGTATATTGTTAAATTTTTAAGGTAGGATCTCATACAGGTTTTTTTCTGGGCCAGTCAGAATGCTTCTAAACAACTTCTGCACACAGTCAGAGTTTTACTAAGGTACAGGAAGGTCTCCACTTCTGAATATACATTTTGCATACAGCCAGCTTCTTTTAGGAGATCAGAAAGTGTAATAGTACAAAAGCAATTTCTCTATGCCTGTTCACTTGAGTGTTAGAGAATATTTCTAGCACCTTTTAATTTGTTTGGATAGACACAATAGCACTGTACTATTTGAAAACCAGAATGCAATTACATTATATAAAATAAATAAGTATTCTATACAGTAAGACTGTATTCAATCCTAATTACCGTATTTTTGAGAATTTC
>KZ507202.1:35212-55684 GCA_002844005.1 Limosa lapponica baueri
TAATACTTCTCAGCAATGTATCAGGAAAAAAAAAAAACAAATTGAAGATAGAAATATTAATTTTTAATTGAGTTATATTTATTTTAAAAAGGAGGGTCAGAAGTGGTTCACACATACACAATGGAACCTTTCCTGTTCCAATATAGCAGTGAAATTTATCTTAATTAACAGTCCCTCACTTCTTGTTCCACCCCTTTTTTACCAATTCAGATGTTCTGCCATCGTATGCGAAAAAAAAAAAAAAGGCCAAAGGCCAAAAGACTGAAAAGAAAACAAACCAAAAATCACACACACTTCTGATAATTAATTCTACAGCTGCAATTAAAGAAAGATGTGTGGTTGAGTTCGTCTTGTATTCTGTGGATGCTGTATTTTAAGTTGAATTGTCACTCAGAGTTTCATTGCTTTTGTATCCTTTGTACTTAGTAATCACTGATGAAATTGCATCATAAAAGATTGAAAAGAGAAATGGAGATTTTTTATTGATCAGTTAGAAATCTCAAGGTTCAGGCTAGAATCTTCAAAGATTTCCCAGAGTGACTCTGTCAGATAGAATTGTTAGTACAATAAAATTGTACTCCTAATTTAGAGCAGCTACTGCCTACAACCTATAGCAGCTCCAAGACCACAAACTCAGTGTAAGTTATACTGACATGAACTCTTTTGCAGTCATGTACTCTTTTTTGTAAAAATTTGTATAAAATGCTTTCTGTAAAAATTCACTTTCTTATCAAATGTGCATCTGACATTTCATATCTCACATTTAGTAGGAAAGCACTCAAAACCATGCTCTTAAAAACACCCTTCCTCCCCCAATACTTCTTTAAAACTTTAAGATTCAAATTTATATCTGTCCCTTGCATTAATTTTATAGGAAATCAGTGTCTTTCATCTGTATGTTTTTCAGGAAATTCGAGAGAGTGTCTTTATCTAGCTGTACTGTGGCTTTAATTGATGTTAGACTCTTTTCTCAGTAAGCTTAAAGAAATGTTGCTTATTAATGAAAAACTCTAATAATTTTTGACTCAAGTATTTATAGGATTGTTTCACATGCTCATTTTTATTTCCCAAAGAATATCAAACAATAAGTTGAATATAGTGCAACTTGGGCTTGCCTATAAGCTGGAGGAAATCCAGCAATTTATCATTCACTTCAAATTCACTCATAAAATCATATCATATGCCAAAGAATTTTTTTAGAAAACTACAGAAACAACCCTTTATGTATGAGAGGACCTTGTCACATTTCAGCTAAGTCATTCCACCTATTTCACAGATAAACCTATTTTTTTTTTCTCATCAGTGTCATGTGAGATAATGTTATATTCCATTACTAACAGGAGCTATTGAAATTGTGCCCTCTCAACAAATGAGCTTTCAACTACTTTTCCTTAGATGTGGGGAAAAGAGGGGAAAGTTAATCTCTCTTCAGTTTTGTTTCTTTTGTGCTCATGAATAATTATCCTTGTTATCTCCCTGTATTCTATGAATTTATTTTTTTTTTTATAGAAGTTGGTCATATTAATATGGTTCTTTCAGTGACAATTTTTCTTGTTTAAATTAAAAAAAAAAAGAGATTAGAGGACAGATTGTGTCTGCTGCTTCATGACCTGCGCTCTTACCACTCCATTACCACACAGGTTCAGCCTTTAACTCTGTGGCTAACAATTCAGTGAACTTTCAGGCACCTCAGTAGTTGTATTAGGATGAAAAAATCAATGTTCTTCAACTCTATTAGCTCCACTATGTCATTGAAACACCACTTTCCTGATGCTTGTGCTGTGCCTGTAGCTCAGCCACAATAGTTAGCCATTAATGCCTCAAAGGCATTAATATTGAACAATATTAACAGGATGTTTTTACTAAGGATTTACTTCATGAGGAGTGCTGAGCTTTCCTTCTGACACAGTGCATACCTAAACAATAATGCCTCCCTGTTCCTAGTTCTGTGCTAGAGGATCCATTTTTATACCTGTGTCCAAACCCTGTTTGAACAGTAACTTTGCTCAAAGCTGTAAATCCAAAGTTGCTGGAAGAATAACCTGCTTTTACTATTCTACAGTAACGTAAAATTAGTGCCTACAGAAGCCCATAACCTAGCAGCAGTACAAACAAAAAACTGTTTCAATGTATGGGTGAAATTTTGGCCTGAACAAGAAAGAATCATAATTTGGGAATCCATAGAAACAATATAGAAGAATATGACACATATTGACACATGCAAGAGAAACTTATGGTTAATTCCAAGATCAGCCTGACTGGATATCACTCTAGGAAGAAGTTAAAAGCCTCAGTGGATGTATGAAAAGGGATAAAATTAGGAATATGCACATTTCCATTTTATGAAGAGCTGGGCAGCTTGCCCTGTTAATGCAAATGCCCTTATGAAGCATGTGATTACCTTTGTTCCCACAGCAATTAACTCAATACAAAATTTTCTGAGGATTCTCAGCCACAACAATTTACTATAGGAAGCATGACCCACATCACAGTGCTTCTTTGGTGATTCTCTGTACACTTCATAGGCACAAAGAATAGATATGGTGATAATAGAAATTTGCATAGAAAATAAATATTCTGCCACGCTAAAGTGTTATGAGGATTTCAGCAATAACCCTAAGCAGTTTTACCAGAAAAATGCCTGATAGGTGTTGAATGAAACTAACATGTTCCCTGTCCACAGAATAATGGCTACTTGGTCAGAGATCTTTTTACTCTTCCATTTTTCAGGAATAATAGAATTGGGTTTTCATTCCTTAGAAATTCGAAGTAGCCTATGAAATTTCCGACCAAAGTAACTCTACCTGCATTCCTCCTTAGACACTCTTCATATTCATCTACTAGCCATTTTCTGTTACATGATGCAGAAATAGTTCTCTTTTATAGCCAGAAGTTTTTCACAGTATGGTCTGAGTAAACCACTCCATCTGCTAGTATAGGATCTGCAATATAATATCATTACCTAAAAACAGTCCAGTCTAGTTTGAAAATAGGTTTCACCACTATCCTGCTCCTTCAGTAGAAGAAGAATATAGTGACTATTTAAGAAGCAGGGAAATTCAAGTAGCTCACCGTGCTTTCCTTAGGAATATTATTGAACTAAGGATAGGATCTGCCAGAAGCAAAATTTACCTCCTAAAGGGAAGTTGTGAGAATTTTAATATACATTGAAATTTTAAAAGCAAGTTTTATCTAAGCTTATATATAAAGGCTATGAATCTGTGATGGTATTCAGAGCATTGAAAGACAGAAAATTTCCTTGTCTTTTTTAGAGTAATTTTTCAGACAGTATAATAGTGAAAGACTGAAAAGAAGAATATTATATATTTTTCTCTGTATTCAGCTGTGGAACACTGAAGTAAAACTGTATAGAATCCATTATTTGCTCCCAGTAGATGGATGAGTGGAAGCCTATCGACACAGATAACTAACCTCTTAAGTTTTTTCATGGCTTACAGGGAAAATGTCAAATTTACATCTATATTTGCTATGCTAGAAGTAAAAAAACCCAAAACCCTGTTTATACATTTTCAGTAGCATGCCGTTCTAAATTTTCTCTTCTGCCCAAATACCGTACATCTTATTTTCAGAGGTAGCCTTAGTAATAACTACATAATCCTCAATGTTAATCCTGAGGCAGGCATCTAATATTTGTCTACCACTATCATGATGGCTTCTGACTTTTGCCTGACTGTCACTCTCTCCCCACCTTCTCCGCAGATCTTCAGGAGTGTCCTGTTTTGATAGCAGTATGTCACCTCTTTAGTGCCCAACTCCTGCCATGTTCATACCAGTTACAGCAGGAGCTGGTTCCACTACTGCATTGGCATTTCATCCATATAATATTCTTTATTGGATATTCACATCTGTAAGAGTGTCCTGAAACTGATCATTTCCCAATTGATTTAGTTTTTTTTCATGAATTCGTGGAATCATGGATTCATAGAATGGTTTGAATTGGAAGGGACCATAATGATCATCTAGTTCATACCTCCCTGCCATGGGCAGGGACACCATCCACTAGATCACGTTGCTCAAAACCCCATTGAACCTGGCCTTGAACAGCTCCATGGATAGGGCATCCACAACTTCTCTGAGCAACCTGTTTCTGTGTCTTACCACCCCCACAGTAAAGAATTTCTTACTAATATCTAATGTAAATCTGCCATCTTTCAGTTTAAAGCCATTACCCCTCGTCCTGTCTCTACAATCACTGACAAAGAGTCTCTCCTCATCTTTCCTGTAGGGTCCCATTTAAATAATTTACTTCACTTGTCATCTTCCCATGTCTTTCTTACTTTATATATATATACAAAGGTACACATGGACAGACAAGCACAAATGCACACAAACAGAGCTCCTTCTCTTTGTTCAAATTTGGCCTTCCTAGTAAGTCTGACTAACACTGCCTGACCATCCCCTAAACAGATTGTCCTGGGAATCTAAGGCCCTGCCAAGGCAATACAACTCACTATACTAACAGAGAAGACATATGAAAAGAATTATAGTCACAAGATCATAACAATACACTTATGTGTTGTCCTTCCCACACAGCTGCTCTCGCTCTTAAGTGCCAGGAAGAGCTTACCACAGTTTGCTTTCCAGAAAGTGTCAATAAAATTACCTGGGGCACAAACGAGCCAGATGTGTCCTACAGTTAAATTCTCACACTGGCTGTATAAATGGACTGTGGGGTAAAATCATATTGCGTACCACTTATCTGCCCCTTGAAAAGCAGAAAATCAGATGGGAAGAACACAGCCGGATGTTCATTGAAACATTCCTGCAATAGCTACAAGACTTCATTCAGCAGATGTAAATATATCTGCAGCATGATGGAATTAGAGAAGTAGAGATCAGAAAATGGGAAAAAGCGCTGGAGGAGAAATTGTCACTCTTTCAAGAAAAGCTGAAAACAAGCACAAGAGAAGGTTCTCACTATGGACAGACCTTGTGATACTGCTCTATAAACGTTCCCATGGAGGTTTTGAAATCACCTAGAAAGTACTTAATTATCACAAGGTTTGGCGCAACTAAATTTAGCAACCACTGCTCTCTAGCACTTACTGTCTGAATAGAGACATGCACAAACCCTGGCAGTCATTCTCTTCTAACAAAATTTTACTGGGGAAAAAATGTAAGATTTTGGGAGTTCATATTTAACTGCAGAAACTTGTGTACTGAATATATACTCTTCTGTTAAATAAAAAAAAATAAAAAAATAAAAAAATAAGATACTGTTTTCCTCTGATTTTTTAAAGGAAACTAGGAATTCTTTAAGCCAGTATCCTGAAAACGTATTTATTCTCAGTCTTTTTCTAATTCATTTCGTCTTCTATTTGTCAGCAGCTAGTGGTCCCAAAAGTCTTTCATGTCAAATATTTCTTCTATATCACATACAGGGGAGAAGGGGCAAAATCTCCAAACTGGCAAGCTAAAGAGGGACCATTTCAGCAGCTATAAACAACAAGAATTCAAATTTTTAATCCACACACTGGCAAAGTTCATGTTTTAGGAAGTGTGTCCTACAAAATCAACACAGCTGGTAGTCTCAGCCCCAAATGAGTATGTTTAGTAAATCTTGCAGAATGTTTAAGTTCTCACATAGGAACAAGAGGAGTGAACCTCATTGTCTTAGCCAGCCTTTGCTGTCTACATGGAAACTGTTGAAGATGAGTTGGCACTGTTAGTGGTATTCACAGCTGTATAAGAAATGTTACTAGTGTGAAAACAGAGACATGGGTGCAGTATACTGTCAATGCAAAATTTTTTAAATTGTTCTACTGAAAAACACTTATATAAGGTAATATAATAATAATAATTAAAAAAAAATGGGGAGGGAATGCAAACGTAAATCAATGTCAAACTTCACTCTTTGTTCTTAGACATCAAGGTGGTTATATTGCAAAGATGTAAGAACACGCAGATTTTAAGGCAAAAGGTCTCTTACATTCTTAAGTAACATTACAAAGCAATATTGTTTGTGAGTTTTGTAAGCATGGAATTCACACATTGCATCTTCTAGCTGCTACTGGTCAGGGAATAAGATGATGGAAAAACAACAACCTTGAACTATTTCAACACTTTCAGGAAGTGATTAAATCAACAGACAGAATGTGAGTTCCATGTCTCAAAGCCAATCACTCGCACTGCTTGGTGTTTTCAGAAAAATTGAGATTTTATTATTCATATAAGACTTTTCCTAAAAATTCTTCTATGAAAGTTACTGCAAGTAGGAATATTATTTTCAGTAGTTGCATAACGGCTGTGTGATCAAGATGTCTAACCAAAGAAAACGAAATACATTGAACAAGTTTGGAACAGACAGCTCACATCAGTCTGCTAATGTAACAGTACAAATTCTCCACCTTGGAAATTCACTGATGTTTTCTCTAAAGTGGAGGCTACACAATGCTCCTTTGTAAATATAGAAAAGTTATGAACAAAATAAATAAAATTAATATTTTAATGAAAATGAAGCAAACTTACATGCATAAAATTAATGTACCTCTATTAACTTCTGACTTAAAAATTTTTTATGTATAAATATCACTTGTAGTATTATCATTTTCCATCCACCACTTTATAAATGACAAGTGATATTAATGTTAATTAATATTTGATGTAATAGGCATGTTTTAACAAGTGGGGGAATTCTCTCTTACTCAATGCTTCTTCCGTGTCCCCTGCACCTACTCCCCAAGACTGGCATTAAAACTATGAACTATAAATAGTGATCCAAGTAGCAAAATAAGTAGTTCAAACTAGGAAGACTGGGATTACTATGAATACAGCATGGTTTGGTAACCAGGGTAGTCTTTTTTTTACTATTATCTAACAGAGAAGTTACATTAGATTTTTGTATGTGGCATGATTAATAGAGAGAAGATATTTCACATGCTGTATCAAAATATCTCCTTAGAAACAGAATTTGGTTATTGATCAGATAATTCCCTAGTGTCTATAAGTATTTTTAGAACTTATACTTTGTCAGCATTTGCTGGTGCAAGAATAAGGGGCCTAATAAGTGACAGACATAGACTGCAGTCTTTGAAAGAAACTGGAGCCATTACCTTTCTTCTAGGCCCAAGAAAATTTTTGCTATTGATGAAGGTCAATTAATTTTTAATGCATTCCCTCATGTAGAAATACTTACCTCCTATTGTTGTTGCTCCAAAGCATACTCTGGGGCATTATTTCAGAAACACCAGCCCCAATCCCAGTTGGATATAAAGAGAACCTAGCCAAAAAATGTGTATACTACTACAGTTTTCCAGTACCTGATTATAACAAATATTTCACTGCTGGTGGAAGTTAAATTAATCTGGTATTATTATAATGGATGTATTCCTTTAGTCTGTGAACTTCAAACTGCTGCCATCTGCTATCCAAGCTCTGGACTGTTTCTTCCTTTCCCTGTTCTTCTATGCTATAGAAATGTTGAGACCTACTCAGAAAAGATAGTAAGGAATAGGTCTTTTCAAAGACACAACTAGTAAATTCACTAAATCATTCACTTCAGACAAATTGCTAGCATATCCAGACATTGAACAAGTGGTAAAAACAAACTATGGCTCTGTCAAGTAATCTTAACTCTTGGCAAGTTTGATCTAAAACAGATACAATGGTCAGACAGGTACAAAGGGTCTTTTCCAACCTAAATGATTTTAGGATTCTATAATAATAAGGAAACTATTTTCTTAAGTTCCTCTTCAAATATCTACTGAACAATTAGCATCTGAGAGGAGAGTTCATTTTGCAAGCCTTAAATAGAAAAGTGCATTTATTTATGACATCTCAGGAGCAGGTCAGTTGCCTGCACTATATCTCGTTCTCGTTCTGCCTTTATCTGTGTAACAGTCTCATAACAGATTCTGGTAGTTTCATGCTACGAAGCCCCTCCTTACTTTTTATGGTCTAAAACATGTCATAAAAGGGTTTCAGTGGCATGAAGGTAAATTTAACGTGATAATAACAACGTGTGATTGTTCCAACACTTGACCAGTGGTGGCATATAACCATTTGTTACAACATACAGAAAATTTCCATGGATTCTTTTTTAATGAAGCTTAAACTCGTTACAGCTTTCTTCTGTGTTTACGCATCTTCACATAACACAAAACTTGCAGAGAGGAATTCGAGGTGGCCATTTTTCTGCTTTCCAGTGTATAACAGCCATATACTATGATCTTATTAATATTATCTAGAAAATGAATGATGTCTCTCTCTATACATATAACATACTGCTTTCTTAAACCCCTATTGGTGCTGTATCCCTGCATGTCACTGTTAAAATAGAAAGTCAAAGAATGAAATTACTAAAGAAACCTATGGTATGGATGACCTCACCTTCCCCAAGGAAGGACCCGTCTCTCAATCAAGGAAAGTAATACAAGCAAGTGAAAGATACGAGTGACTTACAAGGAATATTATCAGAACATGTTGACTGAAAAGCTGATTTATGTCTTCCTTTCCTATTTTTCTCTTTTTTTTTGGCCTTTTTTAATTCCAGTTCCAATCTTTACTGTTTGGTGGAGCTTAGTCATAGTGGAATTAAAGCAAAGGATGAGGTTTCCATTCAAATTCAAAATTTATGATTCAAATGCAAAAATCAGGAAAGCAGAAGAAACAGTTAAAAATGAGACTGAAGAGCTTGGTTGCTGCAAAAGGGAAGTTCTGTGCCATGTGAAACACTCTATCATGTGCTGCCCCTCTGGAAATTCCCAAAGGGTGAGTGAGAAGGGTGCATATCTCTCCAAGATCTTGTGTCAGCCTCATGTGGATGTATGCTAAAAACATACAAAACAGTATTGTTGGCAAGAACAGAGAGAGGGAAATCTTGTCCTAGATCCCAGTGGTAATAATGAGAATTTAGTTTCTTTAACTAGAATTTACCTGTAAACATAAACATAAACATCCGACTGTAGAAGCTTAAATTTAGATACCTGTATATACAGATGTCTCCCACATCTGGGGCTCTATTCAATTTCCAAAACACAGGCAACCAGTGTCACTTGAGGTGGTTTAGGGCAGGTTTTGCTATGTAAGCCGTGGAGTGTATAGGAGACCTACGCTTTTCAGGAGTGGCCGAAGGAGGCAAGGCAGGACTTGCTAAGGCATCTCCGATGACATAAGTGTGCTATTAGATGGACCACTTTGAACCTCTGTGTGCTTTTCTCTAGTAACATTATAAAATACAGAACTGAATTATTAAAATGTCTATAGCTATTTCACATGAATTTGAACTGTTTTTAGTTGGACTATTTGCTAATAAGGGTGAAGAAAAAGTCACTGGATGACTGAAAATAATTTCAGATTTTCTTTCTAATTGTTGAATGAAAAAGATCACCTGGGCCTCTAAAAAATAAAACCCTGAAAAAATTACATTCTTCCTTGCCATTATTAATCATAATTCTCTTAAATTGTAAGAGACTAATCCTATCTTACTTTGCATAGTTTTGTCCTAAACTTCTAAAATTGCTTAATTTTTATTTGCTATTTCTTTACTTCTACATTTAGCTATAGATTCATTACCATAGTCTACATTATTTACAGATTTATTACAAATGTTTGGAAGTTGATGCATACTTTTAACGGATCTGAGAAATCTAGTTTGGTTGGAATACTTTTTGAGTTTATTTTTGTGATTTTCCCAGCACTGTGAGATTTTTCACACAGCTGTACTTCTGCTTCTGGGCAGTGCTAGCATCAGTTGTATTTGTCTTGACTTCTTAACAACTTTGATTTACATTAATCCATAACCAGCAGCTGGCATGCCTGTGTTGCCTTTTTCTTGTACAAGTCTGCAGTATGCCTGCATCCATTTCCTCTTAGTCAGCCTATTGGTCTGAACATAAATGCCCTCATGGAAGGAGACAAATCATTGATAACAAAACTCTCTTCTTTCAAAAGTAAATATTTCTCATCATGAAATAAGAAATGTTATGGGTTTATTAGAGTTTTATGGCATGTCCATATTAGAAAATGTGTATTTTTTCCTTTCTCTGAAAGAAGATTTTAGTAGATTTACATATATTTATGTAAAGCAAGCTACAATACAATCTTTTAACATATATATGTGTGTGTATATATATGTGTGTGTATATATACATATATATATGCACATGAGATTTTGTAGCTTGTTTTCTTTGTAGATTTCCGTAATGGAGTTTAATGATTAGTAAATACAAATCAAGATACAAGCTTAACTCGCTCCAGGCTAGGTTCCAAAATTGCATATGATGATGTTAATTTTGTTCTTATTCTAAATAAATATTCTTATTTTTTTCTGAAAATGCAATTTTCTAATGCAGTCAGTTTCTTAAATTGATGTAGATTTTGGTGTCTTTAGTTCCCTGCACAATACTGCCATAAATGACACTGAGAAAGGGCTTGCTTCTGGAAATTGACTGAGAAAATAGTATATATTGATATAGCTGTGAAGTGATTTTTTTCATCAGTGCACATCAGCCTTTCCAAAGGTGAGCAGACACATTAACTGCTTTTACCCTGTGATACACATACAAAAAAACCTTAATGTACCTGAGATGCACAAAAATACATCATGTAACTTGGAAAGCTGAGGCTGTGAAGAGGTCTGAGGGAGATTTCTAGGTTCACTCTGACAGTAGCCCTGGAACGCTACTCACATGGTATGGTACTGAGCTGCTTGGGCAGTCGCATCTACAGATCCTGGAGCATTAAATGGTATTAGCCCCTGCTGCTTCCCTTCCTCCCACAGCAGGATATTTGGATGGCCCAGAAGTCCCCATACCAGCCAAAAGGATGCAATTAAAAGTCTCGTGAGTTGGATGTGGCTCAAGAGCCACAGTTTGACCTCCTTTATGCAGCATGAAAGAACATAGAAATTGCATAAGTGTAATGGCTTTGTGAGGCTTCATGGTGAGAATTTTCCAAACCACATAGAATAACTGGACATCTTGATTACTGCTCTCCCACCCGGTCTACATTTTCAACCAGAACAGCATCCAAGAGAGTCACACAGAGTAAAGCATTTAGCTACTGTTTGCATCTTTGAAGGTAGTTATAATCCTGATTCCAAAGCTGTTTGCTGTAAGTTAGAATTTCCTTATACGCTGTATCAGACTTGCCAGACAGAAAACTCTGGTATGAAATCTTTTCTTTCCATTGAAAATATACTTTTTAATGGTTAAAGGCACAAGCTTCTCTGTAATGGAGTTGGCACAATGCATGAAAGTACTGCAGTCTAGAAAGACTCCATATATGTGCAATTTGGTAGCTTAAAGGAACTCAACTGTGTTGAGTTTGTTGTTCATTCTTTGTCATGTAATAAAGTTTTCTAATGTAACACACCATAATCCACTTTTATCATACTTCATACAGTACTGTTGTTAAAAGACAAAAATTTTTCTCTAACATCAGCCAGAATATTGTGAAGGAGAAAATAGGTATTACCGGAAGAAGTAATTATTTCTTTACTAATGGACTGATGCTTTTTCAGCTTTTCTTTTTATATAAAATCCCCTATTTACAGTGCTTTGGTTTCCTCCCCACCCCCCCCACCTCTGTCTGCAAAATATACTCAAGGGGTCCTCTCTGTGTAACAATGCTTTGTATTAAAAGAACCAAAATGTTGGAACTGGAAACAATGATGGTTTTATTTTTAAATAATTCAGTTCCTCAAAGACAGATTTTCCTCTTTGTCCTACCAATCTCTTTTGGGCTTCTGCCAGTCACTGCTAGGAGAACTAAAACTAACTTCAACTTTTCATATGGATTTTGAAGTAGTACTCAGTATAAATAAAAATTAGACTTAATTCTGAACTCCTCTGAAATCCTTCATGGCAATGAGATGATTTATGCAGGTTTAACAGAAATCTTTTTGCTTATGCCTATATTTGTCAACATTTTTATAAATACATTCTAATAGGCTTACGTTTCCACATGAATTGACAGGGGTTTTTTGTCTAATTTTTTGTCATTTCAGTCCTTCATAACTTAGTGCACTTTGTGGAAAATAATAACAGTTTTTTTATTTACATTTTACTAAAATTGTGTTTTGCTTTAATTATATGTTTCATAATATATGATATAATATAGTGCTTTAATAATGACAAACGATAGAATGGTACTGTAAGCTAAAGATAGTTGGGAAAACAAATACATCAACCTCATTTTCAGTAATGCAGCTGATGGTTAATCTTATTCTGGTCATATTTGCATGTTAGGTAACACGTTATGACAGCTTTAAAAATTTCAGCACTTAATATGATCCTTCATATGTATCTAAAAAGAAAAATTAATAGCGCTGTGTACACATGGGAAAAAAACACTTCTGTGTTTTCCTCAAAGTCAAAATATTTCATCACATTTTCAGAAGTCAGGGCTTTTTTCTTTGGAGAAGAATTGTCTTTGGAGAAGTTAAGTCCTCTAGGAAGAATTTGGATTTCTAAAAGTGTAACACTGCTGTGAAGGCTGCTTTGAAAAATGGTGATATCAGCTATAAAGATCAGTTTCTGATGGTAATTCCTAAACTGGCCATAGAAAAGGCCCTGCATACGTTACTAGAGATTTGGGATATCAACTAAAAGCATGAGCTGCTTTGTCCTGTGGCTGAGAAGTGGTAACAGGCTAAGTGTGTGACACTAGAAAAGAAAGCTCTGCAATGGCTGTATCAAAATTAATATTCACTGAAAGAGACAGTATTTGTGGGTAAAAATATTATCTGATTTTGTATGCAAAGACTGTATCAAATTGTATTTGCACAGGCAGGCAGATTGAGAATGCTGTCATCCTTAATTCTGAAATCTCTAACTTTTGAACTCTGACATTCTTTTAACATAATTTTTCAATATAATGTGTAATGTATAATGCATATATGCAGAAAAGGCAGTTCTAACAGTAACATGTTCTCACTTTATCTGCTGTTAGGTATTTCTTTTCTCAGAAAACTAATCAAACCCAAAAGTGTTTCATAATTTGCAACAGAAGTGAATTGACTTTCTTCTAAGAGTCTTAATTCTTTTTGTTACTTTTAAAACAGTTATCTGTGCCAGCTAATTTTACTTTAACTTGCATTTATATATTGCATTCTTATTTTTGATTGTCTGAAAGGAAAGGAAAATCAAATACATAAAAATGTTCAATTAATCTCTGTCTGTTCTGCACTCACAGATATGGTAAAAGGTGATGCTTTCAAAGGAACTTTTTCTATTAAAAAGGTGTCTTTTTCTATTACAGAGGTGATCTGTAGTATCAGGATAAAACCCTATTAAAATAATAAAAAAAAAACCTCCTAGGAGTATCAATCAGAATTGCCATTTAATTTGTATTCCAATAGAACATTTTAAAATGCAATTTTATTTCAGCAAGCAGATGGTGTAGTGTTCAGTCCTCAGCTGCTGGGAATGTTGATGGTCTCATCTTTGCACAGTTTTGTGTTGTACTTTCAAAAGAGTAACATTTTACACTAATTGACAGAAATTACACAAGTCAACTACGCACCCAGTTCTCAGCACAGATACATTATGTGAAGTGTTTCACTAACTTCAGTTAGTAAATTCAGTTTTCTGATAGTCTGGGAGATTTCAGGCCAAGAAGCACTAGTCATTTCATGGATTTGATTTACTTGAACTTCGCCTGTTAAAGACTAAATGTCAGAGATCAGTTTTTTTGTTTGTTTTAATACCTAAAATGTGTAGATTGTTCACACAGTTTGAAGAATTTACCTAGCTCAGGGGAATCTTGGGGATTTATATACATATCAGTAAGAACATATTGTAACTGCATAAAAAGTGCTTTTCCATATCTTTAATCACTGTGATTTTAGAACATATAAGAAAGGTAAGTTACATAAGAACTGTTTTGTTTCCTAGTAACCCAACTTTTGAGACATTGAATTCCATTTTCTCCTTCGTCTGCTAGTTGTGTCCATGATATCTTGGACTTTTATTATAAAAAGAAAATTCTTGTATTGCTCAAAGTACAGGAAAAATGCACTTCCACTTGAAAAACCTTCTCAATGATAAAATAGATTCTACTTTCCCCAAAATACATACTGCCTGAAGCAAACAATTCAGTAAAAAAGAGGTTTCAGTCAAGTGTTTAGAAAGAGTCATAGCTGAAGTCTGTTTTAAAAATGATTTGCTGATTTTACATACAAGACTTTGATCAGTGTTTAAACAGTGAACCATAAAATATAAAATTGCAGTAAACAAAATAAGAACAGAGATAAAATAAGATTGTGTTACTGATTCATAATGACTTATTATCCAAGAGTTCATTGACTTAAAAGGAGATGATGTAGAACACAAACAATATCCAAACCTTTTTTCAATGATGTGTCATTTTTGAAAGGAGCAATTAGTAGAAGTGCAACTCTAAAGGTTCTTATGCAACCAGTTAAATCTATATTGTACATATTTGCTTGGCATATAACAATTTAGGGGTTTTTTTTTAGCTACGTTCACTTAACTATATAATAAATCTATATTCACTGCACAGAAAAATAAAGTGTTGGAAGAGAATAGGCTGATTATTAACCCTTCAGTATGTAACATCTAGATCTGTATTAAGATAAGCTCTGAAGCTCTTAAATTATTCATCTTTCCTAATCTGAGAAATTTATTGTGCAAAAATGACCGTGTTGTTTGGAAAAAAAAAAAAAACAAACAAAACAAAACAAATGAAAGAAAACCCCAAAACTGAAAAGCTATGTGACTTCTTCAGGAGATGATCTACATGTTAGAACACAGTGAAAATACCCAGTCATAAATATGGTTGTTCTTTGGTTACCAGGTTCTTAGCCACCTGAACGAAGTGTTTTTAAAAACAGTATTTGCCAGGTTAAAAATAAGTAGACTAGAAAAGAGAAGATCAGTGAGCAGGAGCAGAGGAGAAGTGATGTTGAGAAAAAAAAAAAAGCAGAAAGAGGAGAAAAAAACTTTGAGAGGCATGATGACACAAAAGTGTTTACACCAAGTTTAAAAATGAGCAGAAAAAATTATTTTCTCTGTCTAGATAGACTGCAAGAGAGGACTCCAAGCCTGTTCTGCAAACCACTTTTTTTTTTAAGTTACTATGCAGTTTAAACTCTATTGGTTTCAAGAAAAATACGCACAGCTGCAAAGATGAATTAGAGTTTTAAAATTTAAGATTTCTGTTAATTCAGAAATACAAGTTAATAAATAAAATTGAGTATAATTTTGGTATTGGTTTTGGTTTTACTATTTTAATGTAAAATAGATTTCCGTGGTATTTTTTCAGTTACCCCAATTTCTTACCAATATCACTAAAATGCCTCAAACTTCTTCATCTTTTCCTTTTTTGAGATTACAATTTTGAAAGGATTTCACTGCAAGTCTACAGAGAATACATTGGTATTTTCAGGTGTGAGTGAAAATGCAATAGAATGATATTACAGGGTGAGATAAAAGCAGTGAAAGAAATTCAATCCAGGTCTTTAATGTTTATATTATCAAGATTAATGTATCATTGTCTATATGAAACAACAAGAGACTGATAAAATTTTAGAGCTTTTTTTTTTTCTCATACTTGTTCAGAGACTCAAATTACCACTGATTAGTTTTTTTTTTTATATTAAGGGCTCTCCAGTGTGATTCAGCGAGGTGCTTAATTTCAGCATGCTCTTTACTTAGAGGGTATGAACAGTCTATATAAGTCGATATGACTACAGATGCTTCAAAGTAATTACTATTAATGATTGATTTTTCATGGCATAAAACAGTTTCAAATGTGGAGTTTCAAAAAAAAGAAATTAAGATGTTTTTGGTTGGTATTGTAATGCGCAAAATTTCTGCCTGGCCCTTTTATACAGCTTTTTTGTCATATACATCTATTCTGTAGAATAATTGTATAACTGAAAACATTACCATCTCATGGAGTTTTCTCAAATATTTGTTAGCTGTATGTATATATTATCTGCTTTTCTTCAGTATTTGTTGAATGGACAAACAGTCTATAGAATTGTATTGCAATTGATGCAGCTGAAATGTAGTGCCTTTCCTCTCTCACTACTTGTTTCTTCTCTTTGCCTGAATTATTTCTCCAGTTTCCCTCCAAGAACTTCCTTTCTAAGAATAATCTCTCATGTATCTTCATGACTTTTTCTTTTCATGATAAAGTATTCAATATGAAGAACAAGGGGATGTTACACAGATGTATCAAAAACTTTATATTCTTCTAACTTTCAAAACACTTTCTAATTGAACTATTTGGAACATGTGTTTCTTTATATTAGAGCTAAAAAATCTGGAAAGATCAGCATCCAAGTATGATTGAAGAAGTTCTCTGTACACTTGTACTAACCCAAAGCTGTGTATTTTATATGATGGCAAAAATATTAGATGACATTTATTTAACCATACTTTATTTTTCTTAATACTTATCACATATTTCTGTTATTGCATAGTAGGCCCAGAAAATCTATCCATAGACCAAGACATGACAGTTCCAGCTGCAGTAAAAGCAAAAGAACAAAAAACCCTTTTTTGTACTCCTGGAAAATCCTTGGTGTTGCAGGTGATAATATTGTGAAGGAAGCCTTGTGTAATTATGGTATAAATCTCATAAAAATATGTTTGGGTGTTTTTTTAAAAAAACATAATATTTTTTAAACATATTTTACCTGAAAGGGAAATCTTAATTTTCTTTTGAAATAGTGATATTCCAGTGAAATAGACCATCTCTTTATAACATTTTACGAAAGAATAAGTGGTCCCAATAAAACAATGTTTAATGAAAGCTTTTTAAATAGGAAAAAAAAGTCTTCTGGAGACACAAATCTCTTCCTGTTTTGTTTTCACAACACTTTGAGTATTTCAGAACTTTTGAAAACTGACAGGAATTGTAGGATTTTGCTTATCAAGTCTATGTGCCAAAATCAAGACCAAAACCACATGGCTAAAATATTCTCTCCTTTACAATCTCTCACTTAACCTTTTTTCTGTAGCATTACTTCTACAAAATGGTGACCACATTTCTAATTCAAAGGCAGGCAGATGATGTCGGAATTCAGCAATGCAGTGAAACGGACTCTGTTACCCTGCTGTTCCTGAAAAGCTATAAAATGAAAGGTTTTTTGTAAATGTAAAGTAATATTACATTTGATATGTCAAGTGGATTTGCATAATGAAACTATTTAAATACAGTAACTGAAAACTGGTGGCAACAATTTGCTTTTAAATATCTATGGAAGACCATTGCAAAACATTTAGTCAGCATTAAAAATCTGTATTAAATATTCTTCCTACAGTCACATTATAGAAAATATGTCTGAAGTTGTCTATATATTTCCTTAGTCACCAAAATTTTATCAAATATGCCTATCTACACTAAAATAAAACATAGATCCTAGTGGAGTTCAGGATTCTGTGAGGGGAGAACAGGGCTAAAAGCAGGATCACAGCTTTGGACTACAGGAGCAAAGACTTTGGTCTCTTCAGCGATCTCCTTGGAAGAGTCCTGTAGGATACAATCATGGAGAGGATAGAGTTCAAGAAAGCTGTATGATATTCAAGGATCATCTTCTCCACCTTGAAGAGCAGGAAATCAAACCAAGGTGGCAGGAGGCCTACATGGATGAACAAGGAGTTCCTGACAAAACTCAGACATGAAAAAGAAGTACACAGGTGGAAGCAGGGTCAGGTGACCTGGATGAATAGACACTGCCTGAGTGTGCAGTAATGGAGTTAGGAAAGCCAAAACCCACCTGAGCTGGAATGTGGCAAGTGATATGAAGGGCAACAAGAAAGGCATCAAGAGGTACATCAGCTGCCAAAAAAACTTAGGAAAACATGGACCTGCTGCTGAATGCTCTGGTGATAGAAGACCCAGAAGAATTCTGCCTTTACCTCAGTCTCTCTTCGTAAGACCAGCCTTCAAAAATCTCAGGCCCTGGATATCGGAAAGAAAGTGTAGAGCAAGGAAGACTTACATTTTGTAAAGAAGGATTAGCATAGGGAAGATTTGAATAAACTGGACATAAACAAATCCAAGGGACCTGACAGGACTCACTCATGAGTGCTGAGGATTCTGGCCTCATGTAAGGTCACTCTCAATTAACTTTGACAGGTCATGGTAGTTCAGAGAGGTTCCTGAAAACTGGAAGAAAGCAATCATCACTCTGATCTTCAGGAGGAAGGATCAGGCAACAGGCAGGTCAGCTTTAACTCAGTCCCTGGGAAGGTGTTGCAGTAATCAATCCTGGAAATCATTTCTAGGCAGATGAAGGAGAGAAAAATGATCTGGAGTAGTAAACACGGATTTATAATGGAGAAGTTGTGCCTAACTAACTGTGCTGGTTTGGGCTGGAATAGAGTTAATTTTCTTCGTAGTAGCTAGTATGGGGCTATATTTTGGATTTCTGCTGGTAACAGTGTTGATAATACAGCAATGTTTTAGTTATTGCTGCTCAGTGCTTACACAGTCAAGGTCTTTTCTGCTTCTCGTGCTGTCCCATCATTGGTTGGACATGCACAAGACTCAGAGGGGACACAGCAAGGACAGCTGACTGCCAACTGACCAAAGGGATATTCCATATCATATGACATCATGTGCAGCAATAAAAAGCTTGGGGAAGAACAAGAAAAGGGGGGACTTTCAGAGTTATGGTGTTTTATCTTCCCAAGTAAATGTTACACATAATGGAGGCTGTCTTTCCTGGAGATGGCTGAACACCTGCCTGCTGATGGGAAGTAGTGAATGAATCTTTTGTTTTGCTTTGCTTGTGTGCATGGCTTTTGCTTTACTTGTGGAACTGTCTTTATCTCAACCCACAAGTTTTCTCACTTTTACTCTTCTGATTCTCTCTGCGATGCCACCGGGGGAGAGCAACCAAGCAGCTGCATGGGGCGTAGGTGCTGGCTGGGTTTAAACCACAGTCCTAACCTGAAATCTTTCTACCATGAGGTGACTTGCTCAGTGGATGAGGAGAGAGCAGTAGACACTGTTTAGCTTGACGTTAGCAAGGCTTTTGACACTATTTCCCATAACATCTGCATATAAAAGCTGACATTGGTTACATAAGTGGACCGTGAGAGGGACTGAAAACTGGCTGAACAGTCATAAGGTTTGTGGTTGGCAGCTGGAGGACAGTCGCTATAGTTATAACTCAGAGTGTTGTGTTCAATATTGTTTAAGCTTGTCTTTAATGATCTGAATGATGGGCCAGAGTGCATCCTCAGCAAGTTCATAGAGGACACAAAACTAGGAGGACTGATAAACCAGATGGTTGTACTGCCATTCAGCCGGGTCTTGACAGGCTGGGTAGATGAAGAGAAGGGAAGAAACTTGTGAAGTTCAACAAAGGGTAATGCCAAACCTGGGACCTGGAGAGGAAGAACCCTACACATCAGTGCATGCTAGGGGCCCAATAGGCTGGAAAACAGCTTTTCAGTGAAGGACTTGAGGATCCTGGTGAACAAAAAGTTGAATGTGGGCCAGCAACATGTCCTCGTTGCAAAGAAGGCCTCCAGCATTTGTAACAATGTCGCTAGCAGGTAAAGGAAGTTGATCCTTCTCCTCTACTTAGCTCTACTGAAGCGGCATCTAGCTTGCTGGATCCAGTTCTGGGCTCCCCAGTACATGAGAGGCATGAACATATTGGAATGAGTCCAGCAAAGGGCCACAAAGGTGTTAAAGGGTTTGTAGCATCTCTCATACAAGGAGAACGTGATAGATTTGGGACTATTCAGCTTCAAGAGGAGAAGGCTCAGGAGGATTTTATCCTTGCATATAAATAGCTGACAGAGTGTAGTAAAAAAGAGTGAGCTAGACTCTTCCCAGTGGTGCCCATGGCAGGACAAGAAGCAATGGGCAGAAATTGAAATTCCACCTAAACATAAGTACGGTTCACCACCCATACATGAGAATAATTGAACAATATCATAGTTTTCCCAGAGAGGTTGTGGAGTCTGTCCTTGAAGGTATTAAAAGCTTGACTGGGCATAGTCCTGGGCAGCCTGCTCTAGCAGACCCTGCCCTGAGCAGAGGAGGTTGGGCTAGATGATCTCCAGAGTTGCCTTCCAGCTTCAGTCATTCTGTGGTTCTGTGACTGCAAACATTGAAGTTGACTCTGAGTAGCAGGCTGAATAAGATGACCTCCAGAGATCCCCTCAACCTCATTATTTTGTGATTCTATGAAGACATTTGTTCAACAATAATTTTGATAATCAATTGTGAAAAATGTAAGAATAAAAAGGATAGATTAATATATAGTTACATTTCAGTTAGATTTTGTTTATTTGTTTCTTCTCTCTGTTTTTGAAGACTGAAATTGTGTGAACAAATTTGTGTTTCTTTTAAGATATTATTAATTTGACCTATTGGCTGTCAAACATTTTCAAATGAAGCCTGAAGCAATCAAGCACTGTTTCATGTAACAAATGTAATATGAATCCGTTATAAATTGGCAAGCTTATTTATTCTAATGGACAATAAATATTATTGTTTTTAATGATTACTTTCTAATAT
>KZ507202.1:56533-67054 GCA_002844005.1 Limosa lapponica baueri
CTTTGTGTGACCTCATCCACAGAAACTGCATTTAAAACAGGTGCTGTATAAAGTCATTTTAGCACAGTTGTGATTGATAAAAAAAGAATGGTAGATTTATATTATTGTGTTAAATGCAGGCTAAGCTATTTTACTGTTGCTACCACAACTTTCAAAACAGTAAAAAAACTCCCATGGACCTAACCCTGAACTTGATCAAGTCTTGATCAAGTTCTGATCAAGGACTACATTAAAAAAAAGAAAAAGAGTCCTAACAGTAATGTTGACTTTATTTACCTCTATTTGAATTCAATAACATACTGACACTCGTTCATGTATCTGAAGAACATACATATGTCATTTGCAGTTGACAAGTGTAATGATAGAATTGTATTTAGATCATCAGATAAAGTACTACTCGTAACTGAAGCTGTGCTAAAAATCAGTCAAGGCAAGGGTGCCATTTTGTAAAGCACTCTGTAAACACAAAACAGGTGATGTTCTTTGTCATGAGAAGCCTACCAATGAAATACTCATTATACACAACTATGACTGTGCTGAAAGGGACAGAAAGAAGTCCCTTTACAACCTTTAAATATGCAAAAAGGATTTGGCATCCAAACACATCACCATCTCCTCATCTGCAGTGGGTTGACCTTGGCTGGCTGCCAGACACCCACACAGCTGCTCCTCACCCACCCTTCTCAAACAGGAGAAGCTCACGTATCGAGATACAGACAGTAAGATCATTTACCAATTACCATCACAGGTAAAACAGAATCATATTAAGTAAAATTGATTTAATTTATTGCCAATTAAAATATATTGGAATTGTAAGAAAAAAAACAACCAACCAACCAAACAAAAAAAACACAAAAAACCACCAAATTAAACCAATACCTTCCCCACACACTCCCAGACTTTATTTCACTCCTGCACTCCAAACTCCTCTACCTCTGCCTCATGCCAAGCAGCACAGGGAGGAATAGGGTATCAGGGTGTTCTAGTCAGACCATAACAGCTTCTTGCTGCCACTTCTTCCTCCTCCCACTTTTTCTCTGAAAAAGTGTGGGTTCTCCACAGGCCACAGTTCCTTCAGAAAATACCCAGCTGCTCTGCAATAAGGTCCTCTGTGGACTGCAGTGTGGATATCTGCTCTGGCATGCTCCTCTCCAAGGGCTGCAGGGAAATACCAGCTTCATCATAGTCTCTCCACCAGCTGCAGTGGAACCTCTGCTCCAGCATCTGGAGCACCTCATCCAACTCCTCATTTGACTCTGGAGTCTGCAGTGTTGTTTCTCACACTTTTTTCTTCACTCCTCACTACATGTGCAGCATCTTTTGCCTCTTTTTAACTACATTTTCCCAGAGGTGCCTCACTCATGGCTGACAAGCTCAGCTGTGCCCTGTGGTGGGTCAGTTGGAGGTGCCGGGAATCATCTCTGTCTGGCATGAGGCAGTCCCTGGCCTCGTAACACAGAGGCCACCTTGCAGTCCCCCTGCTGCCAGCACCTGGGCACCTACACATCACCTCTGCAGAGAAGTAAGAAGACTTAACAGCTGACTGGACCTTAGCCTCTGCTTATCTTATGCATTAACTGATGCCACTGCTTGCATGCACTGGTGCTAGGCTCTACAAACAGTATAAATTAAGAGAAAAGATTTCTGTCTTATTGGAAATGGTGAAAGAAGAAATTAAATAATGCACAGGTGTGTGAAGCAAAAGTGTGTAGATGCTCTACTATCCCTGTGAATTTTATAGCTCAAGCTCAATTTTTACTGAAAATAATGCACTTAGAAATCGCATAGAAGCTGATGCCCATATAGACAGGGAGAGTGTTCCTTGAACACTGTTACTGAGCAAGAGTCTGATAAGCCTGGGTAACAGTAGCTTACAATCACAAGCTATTTATTTGCATTGGGGGAGCATATTGTGTATGGACAAGTTGCAGAACAGAAACAGAGACACAAATTTATCATTATGTGCCTTAGCATTATCTAAATAGAAATATGAATACATTATGATCTGAACTGGTACTAGTCTGTGTTATTAAAATTCAAATTTATTTGAAATATACTGTGCTATAAGTGATACATTCAGCTGACAAAAGAAATACTCACTAAGAGTTCCTAATGAGATTTTTCACATATTTCAAAAGTGGACCTACTGAATCTGTAAAAGAGTGTGTTCTTAATGTCATAAATCTATGTCATATTTCAAATAACAATGCATATATTTTCTGCATTTTATCAGTTCATCTCTAAATGGAGATGGGTGAGTGACTTCTTCCAGAAACATTCACATCTGCATTTTTAAATAACTTATATGTTCAAATGTGTATGTATATGTATATATAACATTTTTCTCTGCTGAAGAGATAAGTAATACTCACATGAATTTCTGTAATTTCTACAATTTGACCCAAACATAAAGCAAAGTTTAGGCACTGTTACTGATGTCACTTAAAGAACCCATTTCTCAACATCTGTTCACCCACAGAGGTTCGCCCACAGAGGTACAGTATGTGGTTCTGAAATCCATTTAATT
Organism: Limosa lapponica baueri; assembly: GCA_002844005.1. Lineage (NCBI taxonomy): Eukaryota > Metazoa > Chordata > Aves > Charadriiformes > Scolopacidae > Limosa > Limosa lapponica. The sequence continues at coordinate 59,061 of KZ507202.1, forward strand.
TATTTTAACACAGATAGGAATGTATGTGCTATGAAAGCTATCATAACTGTTATGCTCTCAGTTAACTTCTGTAAGTCCAAACCGCAATCTGCTATTTCAAAACTGAGCACTGTCAAGTAACTTTGTGTCTTTCCTTATGTACATATGTATTTCTATACATATTTCTATATATTTGCCCACTTTTTGTAAGTGTAATATATACGAAACACCAAGCACATGCATATATATCATTAAAGTAGGCTCACATCAAAAACATATTTAATGCAAGAAAAAATGTTTAGACATTGCAACAATACCTAGAAGAATATATAAGACTCATTGGTATTCAGCTTTCAAATAAGCTGATGTCCTGACAGAGTTGAGGTTTCTACTGGGGAGTCTCATGGCAAAAGGTCATTTGCCAAGTAATGGTGTTTCTTTAAATGGATTTAGGCCGGTTTTTGGTGTGTCTTTGAAAGAACATTTTTTGACTTTCATTTGTCTGTCTTGCTTGGAAGACAGGCTCATACTTGGAGCAGAAACTTCATAATTAGATTTTTTCCAGATGGAAAAACTTGAGCTTAGCTGATATTTCTTGCAGTACTGTAATAAAATTAAATACCACTATTAATAAACTATTAATACTCTCATATAGTTGCGGTACATAGGTGGTCTTGCTTTGCCTATTTGTATAACATTAATAATACTTCAGTTATACCAATGGCATTAGAATATTACATTGTAAAGGTAAGATCATAAGAGTTAGGAAATACCAGTATCAAAGTCACCTCGTCAGTTCTGTATGCATCGCAAAATGCTCTCTTCCGTATATTTTTCTCCCATAGAAATCTTTGATTCCTTCAGTTTGTGTGCTGCAAGGATTTATTGAATGATGAAAGTAATCAATATTTTAGGATTTATGACCACTCTTCACCCTCTCTATTAACTGCACATTGTTCAAATCTTGTTCTAAACTTTTAATTATTGATTTTCTTACAGTCTTCTTTTCTAACAATATTAAGTCAATGATAAGCCCCCTGAGAAATGTTAACACAAGCACCAAAATATGAGAGGATAAAATGGTTAATTTACAAAATTCTGTTTGCATGTTCTTCAAAAACTGAGAACCTGTGTGTTTTAATTTTGCCTACAATGTTACAAAAAGAAGAGTGTTTATACTTCCGAAATATCTCAAGACCACATTTTAAATGATAGGGTTAAATATTCTGTTAACTTTTCTTACCTTTTTACAGGATCATAAGGTAATTCAAAGGGGAAAGGAGGTTTCTGTTCCGCCTTTTGCTCAAAGCACCAGGCTTTCTTACATCAGATGGGATTCACCTTTCTCAAAGGAGGAAGAGAGTCTTTGCTCACAAGCTAGAGAGGCTCATTGACAAAACTTTAAACTACACTTGGAGGGGGAAGGAGGTATAAGGCTTGCCCATGACAAGCTGTGGGATGACAGGCAATGGTCAGAGGGACCACAGCCTGTGGTGATCATTACTGAAAACGAAAAATCAGAAGAAAATCTGAAGATGTGTGATCAGTTAAGTGTTTTAGAAAAAGGAAAAGAAATAATTTTTTGTAGCTTGTACCATAAATAAGGTCTTATAACCTTATAACCTTATAATGAGGGTTTTGATTGTTTGTTGTTCTTTTTTAAAGCACAAGTTATTTATTAAACACAAGTTATTTATATCAATGAAGTTATTCATATGAGTATCAGTGACATGCACGTGTTTTGTCTTCTTAGATGTTCACTGGAAGTAGTCAGATTCACTCAATTTAAGCTTGTGAATGTAACAAGAGATAAGGCAGAACACTTTTCCTAGCAATAAGATGGAGCTTATCTCCTTTAACAGTGTTTGGATTTGGAAAGTGATTGTCTTTATGGATTTTTCCCCTGGTTTTACGAACCATAGCTTGGCCCCTAAAGTGCATTACAGTTTTCATATTTTTATATTCTTCTGGCTTGGCATGTCAAATGCTGACAGTACAACAGTTTGATATTAGTCTATGTTATTTCAGTGATCTGCAATGTTTGTGGGAATCAGAAGTCTCTGCTCTGCACATTTACAAACTTTTTCAGGCAGGGTTGCTCAGCCCATTCTTATTTAATTATTGCTCAGAGTTTCATCTGGAAAACCATATTCTGAAGCTCATAGATTCAATCAAATATGCCATATTTCTTCTGTACATTTGGTGTAGCAAAGACTGAATAATAATTATGAGAATTAAAGGTATAATTCAACTAATAAATATTGCCATAATTATAATTGGGTTGTATGATTTGACTAATACAGGTATTCTAGTCCAAATATATTTTGAATTTGGCTTTATTAAAAACAAAATAAAACAAAACAAAATGATTCTTCATTGATACCAATGTGGTTAGGAATATGGTCCTCTCGAAGCAATAGAAAGACAATTATGAGTACTCAGATTTTTCCAGCCAATTCAGTCAACGAACTTGTCAAGTTGGATTTTGCTAATGATCCATAAAAGACTCAGTTTGTTGAAACTACACTGTGTGATTTCATCAGTTTTCATATATAAATATTCATTCTTCTAAATATACATGTATTTTTGTGTATGTGCCATTGCTTGCCCAGAAGTTCAAATGTTGACTTTGTCCTAAATAAGAATGCAAACACTAACTATTATCTTCAGAAAACCTTACTACTTTTAAGCAAAAAACAGTACAACAGGTTGGTCTCAGTCACTGAAACTGGTCTGCCAGAATGAATGTGACCTCTTCTGTTGTTACATTAATAAGGTTCTTTTTTTCTTTTCCAAAGTAATCCTTTGGGATGTATCAGTGTAATCTCTGTCTTTTGGCATTCCTCCCATGTCAAAGACCAATTGTTATATGAGGACTTTTTTTTTAATCCTTTTTTTTTCCCTATTAGAATGAACTATACAGTCTTGTTGGCTCATCAAGAAAAAAATTGGAACATAGGAAATGGACCAGATCCAAGGTCAATCTATGAGTTATATGGAACAGGAGATGCTTCAGGGAAGGTATAATAACAATTTGTACAGAGAATGATAATGCTTAGCAATTTGAAAGAAGAAAAAAAAGAAAGAAAGAAAAAAAAAAAAAAAAGAAAAAAAAAAAAGAACAAATCCAAGAAAGGGAATGGAAACAAAGTTTCATGGCTGTTGTGCAAATGTGCTCCTTCAGCAATGACAAACTCTAGTGTGAGGATCTGAGAGCAGTCCTGCAAGCCTCTTATGTCAAAAGAGCAGGGGAGCAAGCCAAAACCCACACGGGCTTGGAAACCTGCCTAACATAAGTTTTAAGAAGCTTTGCCAAGGGCTCTGTTGCACCACTGGCAAAATTGTAAAATGGTCTGACTTCAGTCAGAACAGATCTGCACAATAAATAATTATTTCCTGACACACTAATGACACTAAGTTAAAAAGAGAGTTTTAGCATAAACTTCAACTATAGATGCTTATGCATTAATTTTAAAATGAAAATGAATTTTTAACAAGTTTTGTAAGAATAGTGGGCATTTCCAATACCATTGTGTGTTTATACACTTTGTCTGTAGGTCCCCCTTGGTAGCTTGTGATAGACTGTAGGCAAATCAAAGTGTAGTTAATAAGATGTAATGACGTTTCAAAGGCAATCAATTCCCTGTAATCTTAATGAAAAATTGTGGCAGCCTGGAGATTAGTGCCTTCACTGAAGAAAAAAGACAAAGGGAATGCAATTTATATGTAATTTTTTTCTAGCAGTGTCTAAAGGACAGTTTCTTTTCCTGGCCAGCCAAATTTGCTTAACTCTGGCCATCTTCTATTGTCTGTTAAGTCTTCTGTGGTGGAAAGAATCACCGGTGACAACAGAGAACAGCAGGGAGAACTAGTGTTACCCTTGTTATGAGGGAAGGGTGACAGGTAGAAAACTAGGCAAAACCCTAAGTCATCTGCTTCTGTTTGCTCTGCTGCTAATGAAACAAATATTACTTTTCTATAGTCTTAAGAGCATTGAAGTATTTTATATATATTTATACATATATAAATATATCATGTATATATCATGTCTCTGTATTAATCTCGTTTTCATGTTAGAACAATGTAATTTCAGTTTCTGTGTTCTTTAAAAGTACTAACCTTTATTATGTAAAATTCGCTCTAACAGTTATCACACACATTATTATAACTATTTAGATAATATGTGATATTAATAATGTATATTATTAATATAATATAAAATTATATGTTAAAATAAATATTCAGGATTATTTGTATTAAATTATTTTTTATTAATTGAGTCTTCAGAAGCCAGCAGTCAAGGTTCAAGATCTTTTCTGCGTTTTAATAAGAATAACCAACAGATAGTCTGTCTTCCAAAGAATTTGTACTGGAGTTGGAAAAATTAGAGGTATTTTGAAATTATAATGAAACCATAGTCATACTTGCCCTTCTTGTAGGCTGGAATTCATAAAGAGAGGTAGGAGTACATAGAAGGAGAAAAACTGTCCTGTCCTAGGAAACAGGTTGCATCCGTTGTATCATTGGCTGTCTTGCATGAAAGAGGAACTTTCAAAATGGCAAAAAAATACCCACTCCCCGATAAAAAAACCAAACAACTTCACCGCCCATTATCCAGTGCGTTGAAAATTTTTTAGCTAGAGAGCTTGGCTGCAGCACGAGGAGCTGAAATTCAAAGAAACACTTTAATAATTCAGATCAGACCATTATGCCTACTCTCAGTCCTTCTTCTTCCTATAAATGAATAAAAGCATGTTCAGTGGGTTTGGACCTTTCGTAGCTAGTGAAAGATCCCTCTAATCTCTTGGTCCTGGGCTTTTTTTTATGCAGGTGAAAAGACCTTTCTTTGGTTTTTAGACACAAATGCTTTGTCAAAACTAACACGCATGTTATTGTGAAATTTTATAGTTTGAACATTATGAACATTTTACAACTTAAAACTGGTAAAAAATCTGGCTCATCACTGGTTAAGATTCCTAGATCAAGGATGAATTGCGCACTTTCATATAGTGTTGCTGATTTGTATCAGGTAAGTGTCAAAATCACTCCCAGTCTAGCTAATTAACCTTTTGTGAATTTCTTGTAAACTTTTCTTTCAAAACTGCAATGGTGACAAATGGCTGGTGTTCTTTTCACTCTATTTCCACAAGAAGTTAAAATTAACTTGTTTTCCAGTGAAAAATCTCGTTTTGCTTCATAGGTCCTCGTTACCCTGCACATGTCTTGTTCTCAAGAGAATGTTTTCATACAGAACAACTGCAGGAATGTAACATTCCATATGGAAAAAAAAAAAAAAAGCCACTTTTTCAGCCATAAAAGAAGCTTGAGCTTAGTTGTAGAAGGAATTCTTTTCAGTATTATTGCTTCATATAATATGTTGACTTCAGAGCTGCAATCTGTTCCAAAGAGAATACTTCACAGGATCTTGTTCAGCTCATGTTCTCCCCAGTGCCACTGGCAGAATGTGTTACATTTGTTCACAGTACACACCCAGAAAAAGAAAGAAAAGGGAAATAGACAGCTAGTAACATTTAGTGCAACTGCCATCCACTCTCCAACAAAGAAGAAACAGTGAATGGGGAACGGAGAACCAGCAAACATAAAACGATTTGTAAATAGAATCCAAACAGACATAACAACAGAAATCAAAGCTGAGACTTCTGGGAAAGCTTGCTCAAAATATCAAGATCATACCTGCTGGGAAAAAAAAAGTATATTTAGGGATCAAATTAGGTTAAAGTAAAGCAGTACTCGTGTTAGCAAGATGAGAGTAAAAATATACTGGTATCTCAGCTTAAGCTGTTTCAGGGTAATTTTGTTTGTTTGTTTGTTTTAAGAACATCTTCATTGTCTAAATACAGAAGCCTGATTCAAAACTACTCCCTCTGATTTTGTGCTCAACAGAGACCTACCAAGTATAAATCTGACCTATTTTAGACATCTATTTCAGGGTAGGATGAGTGGAGCTTTCAAAGTACTTTCTTTTCTTCATCTTCCAGGGAAAACAGCTCTGGTATAAGTACGCATATTCAGTGACATGAATTTCCTACCCCGAACAACAGGCATCCAGCTTTTCTGTTCTGCTGTTCCTTGCTCCTAGGTTACAGTAGCCAGTAGCAAGACACTGGTAAAGGTTATCTTAATACAGAGGAATACAAAGATGCATTAAAGAACTAATTCAATACAATGGAACTTACTGCCCTACAACTCTGACAGCAGGTATTTGACATTAGCACTACTGAGGTTTTTGTTTTTCTCTCAAATCCTTAGGATTTTTTAAATTTTTCAGTGGTAACATTGGTCACTCAGAGTTAAAACAGTTAAAACTTTTGGTTATTTAGGGAACATCTAGAATACTGCAGCAAACTTGCCACTAAATAAATTTTCCACAATCGTTTGACGTTTCTTCTGGTGGAGGCAGAAGGGGTTTTCTTCTTTTTTTTTTTTTTTTCCTTAAACATCTCAGTACTAATAGAGTTGAAGAAGAACTGTTAGAGACAGATGAACTGAGCAGATCTATTTGCTAACTGCCTATTAGAAATGTGAAATTTCTTTTCTGTTTAAGCTTAAAGAAAGTGAATTTTAAATATTAATTTTAAAGTGTTCAAAGTATCTCATTTTAAACTCAATCAAATCTGCACACTGCATAGATTTGACTCAGTAAATGAAATTAAGTCTTCAGAGAGAAGTATCTTCTATCACATAATCATAACAGCACTACTACTATTCTAAAAATCTAACTTTGGAAATTTCACAGTGAAGAGATCTTTTTTTCCTGTCAATACTTTGAAGCTGGGTTTCAGTGTCTATCCAGAGTTCCAAATTCTGTACTCCTTGTGGGTTGCAACAGATCAGAGAAATTTTGGAGGTATTAGGAACCAAGAGTGACTGGATATGATGGTTACATCGTCTCCTCTGGAAAAGGTTACAGTCATGAGGGTACAAATGTATAAGCACCAGATGACAACTAGCTCATACATTCAGTAAGAATAACTACTTTAAGCAATGATAATCATCAGACTGCTGAAGCAAAAATGGCCAAATGTACTCATTAACAAAAACTTGATTAGGACTAGACCCAGAATTCAGCAAAGATAATGAACTTATTAGTTGCAACGGCATTTGGTTCTGACCACAGACATAAAAATGTACTTGAAAATTAGGTTCAGGGTGGCTATAAATAGCTTTTGCTTTCTGCCCAATATCCTCTTTTTACAATATAATATATATTTGGTAAGAATTTATTTATTCATAATCTAAAACTGCAACTAATACTACTACCATACTGTATAATGAGCACCAACTATTCTTTGAAATAATTTGAATTATTTGGATATCGAAAACAAGAGATAAAAAGGAAAGTACACATCTTTCTATGCAAAGCCTGTCTCAAATTGGGACCAGGAGACTGAAGTTCATTCCAGCACTGATAGCTATGAGCAGCATGGGTACACTTTGAAAGAAAAGAAAGAATAGTATTGAATGTGAAGCTAATGAACAATCTGTCCTTCTCACAAAACATCAAAATGTCATTCTTTGAGGTATCATCTCATTATTTTTCAATGATTTTTGTGATCTGAAAAGTAACTGATTGTGTGAAAAAAAAAAAAGAAAGGAAGAGAGAGAAAGACAACCTTCTCTATGTAGAAAGACAGCAGCTAAAACAAAAAAGAAGCATATTGACAAGGACTAGAAAACATACAATTTTACATCTGTAAGGAGGATGAGTTAAAACTGTACTATTGTATTTTGTCCTATATTTTTCCATCCTATGATTTACAACACAAGGAAGGGATTTTCTGATCCTTCATACATTCTGAGAGTGATAAAACTATAAACATCCCTGTGGGCTACGGTGAAGTTTAATAAGTTGTCAGGCAGAAAAATGTTTAAACAAATCCACACTTCATTATGAACATATGCAATACATAGCAAGTAGCATGATAAGAATCTAAATACAGGTATTTGTTTGCTTCCAAACCAACAGTATTCTTGAATGTAATAGAAAAATTTAC
>KZ507202.1:95189-105401 GCA_002844005.1 Limosa lapponica baueri
AAAAAAAAAAAAAGGCAAAAAGCAAATAAGCAGAAGTATTAACAATAGGTAAATTCCTTCCTCCTTTGTGCTTTGGATCTTAAAATCTTGGGATGCAAGAGGATTATTTTAATTAAATAAGTTGCAAGTGGAGATGGGTTTAGTTCAATGTATCAATATGGTATTATTTTTGTGGTGTAGGACTGGTTAACTGTGTCAGAAATAAATTGACATGCCATTGCGTTTCTTTTTAGGAGCTTATGTTAAATTTATCATCAGAGTCAGGTTTCCCAAGATAATTTTATGGGCTATGTTTATAGTAGAGTATCCAACAGCAATAAAACATTTAAATGTTTTCCACAATGAAGTTCTTTAGTTTAAACTTGTTTGTGGACTGCATCATTTAACTGTACAAAGTTAGTGCCTTTAAAATGTGACAAAGAATGTTAATTCTCCTAGCATTAGGTCTTTATATAACCCTTGGGTGGAGAGGGTTTGGGGATTTTTGTTTGGTTGGTTGGTTTCAGATTCATCTGAAACTATTTCAGCTCAGGATTCTGCCACATTCTCCATGCACATCACAGCTTAAATACCTACAATTACTAAACTGGATTTAGTTAGATCCACTGCTTCACCTAACAGAAGGTGGAATTCCCATCCCTCACGACCTCTCTGCAACTCTGTGTGCATGTGTTAGGGGAGTGCGTGTATGTAGGTAAAAACATACATAAATTCCTTTGCTGTTTGTATTTGTTCCATTTCTTTTCCATTTTGCCAATGCATTTCTTCAAAGTAGCTCAATATGTGCTGTATATGCATGAATAAAGAGATGTTGCAAATGTGATACCAAGATTCTGATTTTTCTTCCTTTGTTAGTGGAAAATTTCATCACTTTAACTATAACGGTGAGGCTACTCAAGGAGTAATAAATAATTCTCAGAGCCCATAGTGTTTTAATACTTTCCATTATTTCTTTTCTTTAATTGTACATTAGCAATTCAAACATAGACATAAACATTCTGGAAAGATCAACCCAGGTAATGAGATTTTATTTTAAAATTTATAATCAGTTTAAATCCTATTTATGCAGTTCATTCCAACAACTTAAGCTGAGTTCGATTAATTAATTGTCCCAAACTCAGAGCAATGAAGGCATCATGAATTAGCATTGAATTATGAATTAAACTAGGTGATGTGCTCCAATGTGCCAGTTAACTCCTGTACAGGCATTCATGGGCTTGTCTAGTCTTGTTAGTTTGAATGTTTTCTAGCAAGCTAGCAAAGAAATAAGAAAATCCAAGGCTTTTCTACCTGTGATGACAGGCAAATACTGAAGATAATATGCATTTGCAGACATACCAGAGAAGACATTTTTGATTTCTTAAACAGTTTGAAAAATCCTAGAGCACAAAACAAAATTTGAATGGATTCTCTTGTTTATTAAAACTACTGAAAAGTACATACAATTTATAGACTTCAAAGACATAATTTAAGTGAGATCTAACTTTTTTTTTTCCTTTAAATATCTTTGCAATGGATCAGCAGGGCATGTAATCTTGGAGTCTTGGTTCATTCTCGGGGGAGCTATTGGACTTAAGGGGACTACAGAGCAGCTACAAAATACCTATATTAAGGCCTGTCTTTTGCCATGTGTGCACTAGGAGAACCTCTTGTCATCATGTTCCTTGATGATTATTAACCTCACACAAATGTCTGATTGAAACATACTATCAAATAATAGGCTCAACATATAAAGAAACCACAAAATTTAGTGATTTTCTTTAGTTCAATCTGAAGATACTGATTTTTTTTTAGCCAAAAGCAAAACAAGAGTTTTTATTCAGAGAGAGAGTTGTTAAGTTGTTAAATACCTCACCTAAAGCCTATTTCCTGAAGTAATCTTGTGGAAGCCACCAAATGAAATAACAGGGATTGCCTGGTCTAATTCAAAAGGTATACTCTGCTGAGCTTCCTGGTAACAGCTAGAGAGCAAATATTTGCAAAGGCGATTGAATTAGTGTTTAAATGCTGAACATTCCATAAAGAGTGCTAGAACCACTATTGCTGCTAGAAGATACACTGTTGAAGCAATTACATTACATTTATATTACAGTGCATTTATATTATAAACATAAAGAAAACAAATTTTACTAGATTACTGTTACTTCCTCTGGCTGGGAAGATTTCCAATAAATATCTGCAAAGCCACAACACTGATCTGCCTGAAATCCCTCTAGAAAGTCATTCTTTGACTAGGAAACATGTTCTTCAGAATAGCTACTGTCCTGATTCTGAATGCACTGGTACGCAGGCAGACCTCTGTTGTTTCCTCTTGACTTTCTGATTCTCTGCTTCCCACATGCCTTTATCATCTTGTTCAACTTAATGCAGAGTGTAGAATATCTTTGTTAGGGGTAGATTTTTCTTTAGCTTCTGTACAACATCAACCACAGTGGTTTAAAGTGTTTACTTTCTGGATTACAAGGTTAATCAGCTAATACCTGGAGCAATGGGAAAGATGACTAAGAAAAATAAGCCTATTGTTGGTTGACAACATTTGCTATTCAGAGGTCTGCTTCTCCAGTGGAAATATTTTATGAGTCTGCAAATTGAAAAAGGTTGAAAAACACTGATCTAGCAAAATGGTACTTTATTCAATGACTTTGATTCATAGTCTGCAAGACTGGGAAGCAGCGTGTGAACAGACTGTGCTCAGGTCAGCTTTGTACAGTATGCATCAGTTTTCTTGTATATGGGATGCCCAAATACAGTTAGTCATAGCTGGTGTATGTCATGACCTTTTCAAACTGGAAGCCAGCTTCCTAGACATCCAACCCTTAATATTGTGCTGATAGGCCCTAAATTAGTAGTAGATACTGTCTTCGCCAACCGCATCATTACATAATGAGGTATCAATATTTACTGGAAACTAAATCTTTATTGACATGACAATTGTGAAGATAAACAAAGCAGAAAAATTACCTAAAACGTAGCTCTTTCTATGTCCTACATGGAAGTTTCATGAAAACCTGAATATGGGAAAACACAAATATCAAGCAAAAAATACCTTATTTTTTTTTAACTGACCCCTGATACCCATTAAATCTGGAACCTTGGCTGCATTATGACATTTTAAGAAGGCTGACACTTAAATGTACTGGAAGAACTTTCTTATTTTGTAATCCCCAGTAAATAGGTAACTCTGAATTATGGATTCATGCCATGTGATTTTCCTTGCTTTCCTTGTGCTAATACTATAATCATTTGCAGAAAGCATTTTACTTTTTTCCCCTGGTTCAGTTTTCTGAGCATTTTGCTTCTACAAATCATCTCCTTTGTTGCATCAGATGAGTGTTAGCTCTAGCACCAGAAAGAATACAAGACCAGGACAGTAGAGATTTAGGTTTGAACTACAACAGAACTAGAGTCTGATAAAGCAATTAGGTAGCATGCTTCAGGGTAAATCTTTTCCATATAAGTAGTCTTAAGTACTTCAGAGCTGCTTAGTTATGCAAAACTACTGATAAGTTATAGCTGTTTATTTATTTATTCTTATATTAGCATTTCTTAAGGCCTCTAGAGGCCAAGAAGCCATTTTTGTGATTTCATTGCATCTGGCAACTTAGAGGGTACTCTTATACAGAATTGGCTTCCCTTTCTTCATATCAAAGAAAGCCGAAAGGAAACTCCAGTCATGGCCATTTGGAAAAAAGTAGCTGTAATCATTGTAACCCACTTGATTTACTCTCCACCCCTGTGACGCTTGGGACCATTTGAAGATGGTGCATGCTGAGAATATAGAACTGGGTTCACTGAAGGGTTAGTTGCTGTTATCTTTAGTAAACAGTTGCCAAATCTGCCTAAAACAATCACAAATTATTGCAGCTCAGCTGCACACTAGCTGAATCTGCCATATGGCAGTACTGTGGAAATCATCCAGATGTACTAAGGAGTTATTTCTTTTTTTAGCTTCCTCCTTACCCTAATAAAACATGTTTATTTGCTATTTTCACTGTTTTTCTTGTTATATACACATAGCAGAAAAACCTAATGTGTTTTATAAATTATGACTGCTAAAAAGCAAAGGTTCTGTTAGTGACTGAAGCAGTATGAAAATTCAACTTTACTTTCCTTTGGGATTTCTGATTCTAATCTCTCTTGGGTTTGAGATATCTCCAGCACTAGAACATGGCATAGCTCTTACACAATTTATCCCAGTACATTATTTATTTTTTTTTTATTTTTGTGTTAAAATCATTGGTGTCCCTCTGTCTCAGTGTCTCAGAATCATGTGCTCTTAATGTGATGACAGTCCAGGAGGTGAAAATTTTCCTTACTTTACTACTTAGCTCTACTGAGCGTGATACTATGCCCCACGGGTTCTTCTGCATTTATTCTGTTCAGTAAGATAGTCAGATAATCTTTTTAAAGATGCCAGTGATGCCTCTAGCTGTTTGGCCCCACACAGGAATGCTTTTGGAAGTTGTCTGGAAACTGCAATTTGGAATCGATGCAGACCCCAACCACAGACAACACAAATCTTTGCCTAGGTTCCTTCTGCTGTTTTTATTCTAACTGACTGCTATCAAACATTAATTTCCACTTTCAGTGACCAATTTTCATTTTATTCAAATGTATTTGAAATAGATAAGGATTTTAAATTATAATTTTCCCTTATAGAACAGAATGCTTCATTCGTATAGTTCAGATATTTTATAGTCTCACACATTCTTTTACAGACACTAAAACTGATTGCTTATGTCAGTTGCTGATATCAACTATAAATTCACACAGATAATAAACTATAACTGGATATTTAACTAAAATAAAAGCAGATTAAAATTGCATAACTATATTAAAGATGGAAAGGGTAGATTCATACCACCTTCATTTGATCTGCTGTGCTAGAAGTCTAGTTGCCCCTGTTAAAGTTAATGGAAACAGAGGCAAATTCAGGTAATCTCCTTCAGGGAGTAAATCGCTTTCCAATAAATTTATACCATATTTATTCAGTAAATATATTTCTAAAAGTATAGAAATTGTTGGTTTAAAACATTTGTAAATATTAGGAATTAAAATATATTGCTTAGATTACCCATCAAAAGATATTACTCACAAGGTAAAGAAAAAAATTGTGGCATTTTTAGACATGCTAGATCTTTCTGCAATCTTTTAGGTGTTGGGGTTTTTCTGGTTGTTCAGGAAACTGAACTTCCACTGAACTTAGACCATTTAAATACAGTCCATTTCATATCTTTTCCTTGTTACTTTTATAACTAGCTTGGTCACTTTAAAAATTTTTACTTATAGACAATCTCTATTTGAAACTTTCAGTCAGAGAAAATGTTCAGCTAAATGAGAAAATACCACAAGTGTCAACTTCCTGGTTTGCTTTTTTTTTTGTTAGTTTTGATTTTTTTTTTAGTAAAATGGATCATGAATCAGCTGTCTTTCTATGTTTCTCCATGTCAAGCTTTCAGCTGAGTATTATAATCCACAGAAGGCTATTTGGAAACTAACACTATACTTGACACTTTCAGATCTAGTACAAAATTATTCATTTGAGACCAGTGTGTCCTAGTCTTCAGAAAAGTTAACTTGTCAGTGTGTGCTAAAACACAACACTGTTCCATTCTTTTGCCTTTTGAAATTTATTTTGCTTCATTAAAGAAAAAAAAAAAAGGAATTTTTTTTTTAGATTTTTTTTTTAGTAACAGAACCAGCTTGGTACATTCAAATTCAACTGTTATATCAAACGTCTTTGTAGGGTAGATGTATATCAACTTTCCATTTCCCTCTACTGTGGCCTCTACTGGTAAAATCATATTATGAATTAGATTTTGAGGGTAAATTTGGGAACATATCCCAATAAAATACATTCACATAAAAATGTTTGCTCAGTACTATTCATTTTTACATAGGTCGTTTGACCCAAAATGAACTGAAATCAGTAAAAAGCTTCTTACCAAACTTACTGGGCTTCAGATCAGGCCATGAAGCCATTTTCACCTGCAGAGTTTAAAGTACCTTCCAAAGAAAGGCATTATTCATCATCATTTCTTCCCTTAAAAAAAAAAAGAGAAATAGATAAAGACAGGCACCTCATCCAGACTCACTAAGCAATTAATTATGAGAACTAAACATGGAACTCAATCTTTACTTGTATAGTCATAACAGTAATAGCACAAGTATTAAGGACAGTATTGAGTAACAGTAGAGCACTGCATAATACAGAAGTCCTCGATAATTGTGCTGTTTTGCCCTTGAAGATGTATTCAGAAGAAGGAATATTCATACTGTATTTTTATAAGTGAATCTCTTCGATTTTGTTGTTAATATTTTTTTCTGTTTTAATATTTGTAAAATAAGTGTATGAAGTCTAATCCATCTTTACAGCAACACTTTTATTTTCTACATTTTAATCAAGGAAAGGCAATGGAAAATAAGTTTTGTGTGCAGTGTGGTCCTCTATTCATTAACATAGTGTAAATAAAATTGGTCCTTATTATATCAGTTCTTTAAAACAACTTGCAGAAATCTACACTGTAAATTTATTATTACTTTTTTTCCAAGAAAAATTTGTCATGTGTGTGCATGACCATGCATCACCTATACTGATTCTTCACAGCTTTAGTCTCAGATCTTCTACTTGCATTCAGTTGGATTCCTCTTGCTGTAGATATCACAGAATTATGAAGTCTTAGAAGCCCAAGATTTAGCAAAAATAAAAATCTGGAATTTAAATACTCCAGAAAGGACTCTGGCCAAATTTTGCATAGATTTTGACATATTTTAATGTGTAGATTTGCTTGTTTATACCAAAACTGCCATTCTATCTAGCGGGATTTTTAATGGATGTATAAGTATTGTATGTAACATTTCACAGCTTTAAGTGGATAACTGACGAGTGCAGCTTAACCCAGTATATTTTGGAAAATAATTGTATAAAGAATTGTAGTTGATTTCCCAAGGGTAAATTTTCTCCAGCAGATGAGCCTCAGCACCATGTATGAGGACCGTTGTTAGTTCAGTTGGGCCAGCAAACTGAAAACATATTTTTGATCTGTTTACCCATTGATTCATAAAGGAAGTAGGCAGGAATCCGTACACTGAAGATAACTAGGTGTTATGGCCTACATCACACCTTCAAAGCCCAAATAATTTGATAATACTATGTTGTTCAAGGTCTGACTTTGTTACCATCAACTGCAGGACACATGAACTTGTTTCTGTCCTACAACAGTTAAACAAAGCTATGAATATACATATTTCTGGGAGATTCTGGGATTCTGGTAGTGTTCCTTGGGTTCTGTTGCTATTTCTTGATGAAATTAGGTCAAGTCTTTGTTTTCCTAAGTGACATGCAAAACTAATTTTTCTATTAACTCAGGAGGTTCATTACTTCCATTTTGGACTGTCAGCCCTAATTTCACATCATTTTCTACCCATGGGGAATTTTCCAAAATTTCCTAACGGAGCTTATATGCTCTTTCATTTATGAACCAGATAAGTAACACATTCTTTGTTACAAGATCAGCTATTCATCAGTTCAATCTTATTATGGACATTCAGTTTTTGGGGCCATCTAATACTATCTAAATAACAATGTTTCTAAATTACTGTATGAAAACATTTAGGAAGTTATACAATAAATACACATATGTGTGTTCATATATATATGTTTTTGTAAGTAGGTGTGCAGGGAAGACTTGGACTTAAAATACTTCAGAGAGAAATATATATAACAAGCTAATGTTTCTTGTATTTTGCACAAAGTTTATGTCATTTTTTTTCATATTTTCATAAATTTCAGGACAGGTCAGTACACTCAACTGTACTGAAATTCCTTTTTAATATGGCCATCTGCTCTATCAGAAGACACAGACACTTCATTTTGAGTTTTTACTTTTACAGCTCCATTGTAACAAAGCAGAAAAGAATTAAACAACATTTCAGGGTAGAAAGTGAAGATTGTCTTAACTGAATGAAAGCAGAAAAAGTGCTTTTGCAGAATGCAATCTGCAAGTTGACCAAATTGTCTCTTTGTCCTGGTAGATTGTCTCAGGGAACCTTTACCGTTTCCCAGTAGTGGAGCTCTGCCTTTCAGGAAGTGGAAGAACTTCTGATCTGAATGGAAAGATAAGCAGGAGTGGAGTCTGTGTAATCATATCAGCACTATCAAAGTATATAAGAATGAACTTTGCATTGTGCACCACACCAAAGACCTACCCACCTTTCCTTTCCAGCAAACCTTTACCTGTCTCTGCATTTAAATGGTATCACAGCATTTCCCCAGTACAATGGATTCAAGCACTCCTTTGGAGAACAGTTGAGTGAGGGACTCCAAAAGGAGAGAAGAATGCAATTAATTTTGAACGCTACCTTTACTGAGGGGATGTATTTTACAATCTTCCTTTTCTGATTACAGAGTATGGCTACGTTTAATTTATAAAATCAGTAATTACTACATATTATGGCTTGTGAAAATTCAATAATTGATAATCACTATATTAATCTTCTACTGGAACAACAAAATATCCTGACAATTAATAGTGTGGATAGGGAATATAATTGCCAATTGTGGAATATATGGCACTCAAGCAGTTGAAGAGGCCATGTCTACTAGGGATCACATTTTAGGGCTTGAGAAGCCTGTATGTTATTAATGTAGCCTGTAACTTATATCTTTCGGAAAGGTAAAATGTGTGTGGATCAAGGGGTGGAATGTAGTCATCCTGAGCTAGAGAGGGTTACACATGTAAGAGTCAGTAATCAAAAGGACCAAAAGGGGGATCTTCTTTTCGTGGTCAGGATCGGCTCTACTCTGCACAGTGCTCCAGGAGAAAATCCAAAGAGGCTCTGTCTGATGTTGCACAAGCACAGGAGCCCATAGGGACATAAGGTTTGCACACTAACTGTATTCCTCCTCTTATTCTGTCTTATTAAAGCAATTATTTAATTAAGTCATTTATTGTTGGACCATTCTTATTGAGACCCAGAAAGAGACCTGCACCTGCTCACTCTCACCTCACTGCCCACCCCCAGTCCAGAAAGGCATGTCTTTCAAAAACCATGGGAAGAAACCAGTAGACATAGCTATGCAGTTTGTGCTTTTGAATACTGGGAACATAGAAAAAATACCTGTAATTTTATAAAGAAAGAAAGAAAGAAACATGACTACACAAAATAAAACCAGTTGACCGTAAATTTCTGTCTCTCAGAGCATAGCTCTCTGCAGTGTCCACTAAACTTATCCATTCTCTTGATGTCGATCCATAACAAAGTCTGCAGAAAAAGTTCTTACTGCTTTTCCAGTTTAGATGACAATGGCCAAATGTGCAGTTCACAATCAAAGAAAATCACTCTTAATGGTGGTAATTATTTCAGAAAATTTAATTGAAAACATCACTAGAAAAAATTAAACCACCAAATACGTATGGCCATTTCTGGCCAAGAAATTTCTGTAGATAGAAGAAATGAATTCCATAGTCTCTAAAACCGAACTATGCTCTGCAGGTAAGTATAGTCTTAGCTAGCACTAGAAAAATAAAATTAAAAAAAATTGTAATATATAAAGATGCAGTTAACATTTTTCTTTTGTTCATAGATTAACAGATAAGTCAAGTAAATTTTAAAAGACAGTTCATGTTGGAGACAGAAGCAGGATTCAAAGAAGTACTGATAGGACTCCATGTACAAATACTAGTAACACCTGGAAAATCACAGAATCTCTTTTAACACTGTATGGTGTTATATCTCCAATAAATCTGAGTACATTAACTGTGCTGCGGCTTTAAATTTGATTTAGATCAAGATGGAGAGGGGGCTTCTCGGAGACAGAGAAGCCGAGGGAGAGTGGAGAGACCTGAAACAAGTCAGGAATCTCGCAAGGGAGCTGAGAGGCTGACGTGGCAGGGGGCGGGCTGGGCAAGCCACGGCAAATTTAAAAGCGGCTATAGCCACAGCAGGTTCAGAGCGCGAGGCGGGCACGCGTGAACGCAAGGGTGAGTATATTAGCGCGCAGGCGCACGTGCGCAGAGCATGTGGGAAGCAGCAGTCAGACCACACGGAGAGCTAGACTAGGACGGAGAGGGGACTTCTCGGAGACGGTGAAGCCAAAGGAGAGCGGAGAGTAAGAAAGGAGGCAGGAACCTCACACGGGAACGTGAGGCTGAGGTGAACATGAGGGAGAGTCTGAGGGTGAATGGTCCGTTTAGGCTCAAGAGAGGAAAT
>KZ507203.1:0-11692 GCA_002844005.1 Limosa lapponica baueri
GGTAAGGAACAGGAGCATGTGGTACAAGAAAGGCTGTGTCCAGCTGCAGCCCACCCAGCTCTGCTCCAGGATGAGTAATGGTTGTCTTAAGCAGCTTGCCCACTGGGAAGAGCTCGATGCCACAGCCTCCCAGTGGTGAGAGTCAAGCTCTGGGGACACCAGTGTCAGCTCCGTACAAACTTAATATGGGCAATGCTGAAGGAAGCCAGGGTGGTAGCTCCTGAAATTGCAGGATTTTGTTTTGATGCGAATGAGGAGGATTCCAGTTTTGCGTTTCCTCGAAAAAATAAAATTTTAGTGTAGTTTCCTTTCTCTCCCACTCCTGTTTTGTGATTCATGTATCTTGACTTATTCTATTATAAATAAGAGCTACACGATGAACTTCTCTAGTCATCATTTAGATGTGTTTAGCTCTTTTCCAATCAAGTCCTCATTTAGTAAATACATGGAACACAATTTGTAATTACTGGGACA
Source organism: Limosa lapponica baueri (assembly GCA_002844005.1). Classification (NCBI taxonomy): domain Eukaryota; kingdom Metazoa; phylum Chordata; class Aves; order Charadriiformes; family Scolopacidae; genus Limosa; species Limosa lapponica. Next base: position 475 of record KZ507203.1, read on the forward strand.
AATGCAATACGTCCACAGAGTATTTTAGGGGGATTTATTATAATCTATTTTTTTTATCTTTCTGCTAATAGTTTCCAGAGTGATTTTTATGCCTCTAAGACAAATTAACTGATGAACCTGGATTGAAAAGTAGGATTGAGTTCTAACGACCAACATTCCTAAAAGGTCTTCAAATTCTACAGCTACAGGATTTTTACTGGTGAAATAAGGAGCAGCACACAGGAGATCTCCAGGTAAGACACTTTCTATAATATGTGTGATAAGTGAAAATGTCTCTTAAATTATGCTATATATCTGCTTGATCTCACTTGATATTTATTCTACTATCCATTATGCGTTGTCTTTAGGACTATATTTTCTATATCGTATTATTGCTCTGTGATAAATGTTTGAACACAGTTAAAAACTAATGAAAAACGGGAATAAGATTACGTACTTTTGCTATGACTTACCTGGTTTGTACAGATAAAGGGAGTATATGAAATACAATGTTATCCATTTAATCTATGTTACTTTGGACATTATCATACTTACAGTTCATTAACAGTAATGTTTTTGCTGTGTAGGTTTTATAGCAGTTAAGTTGCTTAGCAACCTTAACTCCAAGATAATGATGCCTTGCTGCCTGTGATTAAAGAATGTGTTTTTTCCTGTATTCTGTTTATGATATATCTAGCTTACTTGTTTTCTTGTTTGCAAACTCTGTTCCTCATTTTTCATTCCAAATATAGCAAGGTATGTATGCATTCCTTGAATAATTTTCTATTTAAATTTCACCACAGTCACCTACTCTAGTGAATGCAAATAGCACAATAGTATTATGAAACACCCCCCCCACTGTATAGTAATGTAAAGAACATAAAATGGAGAAGCAGTCTGTAGAACTACTACTGATACTGCCGAATAAATCCTTAAAACCTTTTCAGCAGAACTGCAATAACTGTAGATAATGCTCTAGTTCTATGACTTAATTCTCCACTAAAACTAATAAAAAAATAGAAAGCTATGGGACTTCCCCTATGCAACGCCATACTTTGGAACTGGTCCAAAAAAAGTGAAATACTATACTTTAAGTGGTAGCAAATGTCTTCTGATACTGCTAGTAGATGGATCAATTAGTTGAATACTATTTACGGAAGTCCGTTGGACCTCAACACTAACAGTATTCTGAGATAATATCTGACAGATGGCACGCATTAAAATGGATATTGGGTGACATGATCTATTTAATATATTTGAAATTATTCTGTTAATTCCTGCAGAGCTTATCACCATGGTTACTGTGACAGAAATTGAACAAAAAGGAAAAAATTTAAATTAACCCATCCTGAATAAGATTCCAATAGGATCAAGAGTGTCATTTAAGCATTGGGAGCCACACTGAAGAGTGACAGCTCTTCAGCTAATAATATAACCCGTGCCTGCTGGAAGGAGGGCTTCTGTCCCTGGGTAACCAGTAGTAACATTGAAGAATATGCTTTAAATCCAAATGGGAAAGCTTGCACTCTGATAAGAGCAGAGCACAGACGATTCCTCAGGGCAAGACCCTCCATCCTAAACCCAGAAGGATGGCAACAAGTTGCAGCATATCACATATGCCAACCCTTTCCTTTTTCCCAAATAGGAAAGCATACATTTCAAACAAAACAGAGGCAGAACAGACCAACACTTAGCAAGCTTACCTAAGGCTTATGGAGCTACTGGAGTCAAAAACAAGGCACCCACTGCCAAAATGGCTCTATGGCTTTTCTTTGTGTTTCCTTTTTAAACTCAACTATTTTCATCCGAGAGATGTGAACAACTCCTGTAGTAATAATTCATTTACCTACTGTTTTGTCGGGCTTCTAATATATCAAGTTGCTTACAGTTCCCAACTGTTTATTTTTATTTCAACAATTATCCTTACTCAGAAATACAGAAATATGGATCTAACAGAGCATTTGGAGTAGGTTTTTAGTTGCTGAACTTGACTGACTTTCACTGCAATGTTGGGTATGTGAGGATGTTACAGAAAGCAGGAGGGGAAGGTATCTGTAATATCCAATTATGTTAATGTCTATAGTGAACTTATTGTTACAACAGTTTCTTTTGACTGCTGATGTAAAATCTCAGCATTTGTGCTGTGAATTCCTGCTGGATCAGTCTGGTATTTCTTGAATATTTTTGTAAGGAATACTTTAAGAAACAGATGTGTTACCTCAATGGAAGCTGGAAGTTGTCCCATGTAGGATATAGTCCTTCTACATGAAGCATTTGTTTCAAATGTCTACCTCCCAGATGTATAACAAATTTGAGATTGTGTTTGGTGCCTAGTTTGAACTGGAAACCCTGTCTACTCATCCTGTTGTTGCCATGGGATCTGAAGCAAATAAAAAAAAAAGTATTCTTCACAAGGAAATTCATGCAACCAAAATGCAAAACCTTGATAAGAGCAATACCAAGGCATAACAGGAATATAGTAGTATCAGTTAAAATACCCTCTTGAGGGACAGGGAATTCTGCTAAGTTTAGTTCACATTTACTTTACTCTGTGTATTGCATCAAATAAGCATAGTTATACAGGTACATCTTTGGCATCTGGAGATCCCCCTTTATTTGAAATCAGGCATCAATTAAAACACTTTAGCTTAGGCTGGACTTAATATTAGTCCGTACAAAACACTACAGTAAGAAACATCCAGGAAGATATTAGCAGACGTACAAGGTTGAGGATCTCAGCCACTGATAATTATGAATGAAATTAACAGAATCTGGAGTGCCTGATTTCTTTTTGTAATGAGATCCCCAATGGCATATTCACGGTGGTGACGTTGGCTGGCTCTGGACTTGAAGGTACACTAAATTATAGCAACTTGTAATGGGACATGAATCTTGTATGAATCATCAGAAAACAGCAACTGGGAACAACGCAGGATTTTTAAGGGAATTCCTGTAACTCATGTAGTTAGTGCATATGTAGTCACAAAGGAGTTTTACTCAGCCCAAAATTCTTCTCAAGGACATCTGGTATGTAAAAAACTTGAGCGAATCAGAAAGACTCCATTGTCATAAGTTAAAATATTTTAAATTTTTTAATCATAGCTAATGTTTTTTTTCCGCTGGAAAACATTTCGACCTTGGTAGCATTTAAAGACAAACCTTTAAATTCAACAGCTAAATATAGTTTTCAGTGATAGCACAGAACATCTGAAATAAAAGAGTCAAAACAACTTGCACATTATACACTCACTCAAAATTTAAAACTTTCATGGGGAATCATATTTAATATTTAGTTAAACGTTGCCAGTTATCTCTGGAAACACAGAATAAAACAGAACTCTAGTACTTGTCAAAGTGACATGGAACAGCCTATTCTAATATGAATGAAGCTCTGAACATAAGCAATCCTTTTAAAGAATAAAAAGGAAGTACAGTAAAGGTTCAGTGGCTCTCATTAAAATTAGTTATTCCCAACACTGATCAGGAAGAGTGATCCTCTTAAAACGATCTCAAAAAGGATACTGTCATTTTGATAATTACATGTGACCCCAGTTTGTGCTAAGATGTATGTAAAAGTAAACTACATCTTACTGCTATTCAAATATTTATAAGCTTTCAAGCTGAGCGGTGCTAATTAAAGCTTTATACACTTAAAAAGAAAATTTAAACTAGTACTTTTAGCCTGGCTTTTATAAAAACCTTTTTTTTCCAAGATGTCACAGAGCAGCACAGCTGCAGTGGCATTATGTGCAGAAGGCCATCATAACTGAAGAATATCTCAGGAGCTCCTATTTCCATTGCATTCAAATTTCCCATGACTTGTTTTGTTGGCATTGGTAGAGTCTAATTCAAGATTGTAGGGTTCAAATTCACTCATTTAATTTGAATGTTTCCCAAGGCCTTTAAATGTAGTCATAGAGAGTGCAGAGCACTGGTCTGAACACCAGTAGCTGTTATTCCACTGCTGCGAGCTAACTACAATGCAGTTTTTGGCAACAGAGATCTTTCAAGTTCTGTTTCTCCTCCCACACTCTCAGAGCAGTAGTTTCAACATAATGTGACGATTACTTGGTAACAATAATCTTAACGTGAGGTTAGGGTTAATAACATTAAAGGAATAAAAAAGATGAACTGGAAGCTAACTTGTAGAGATAAAATGTCTAGCTCATGCTTACATAAAGCCTCTGGTGAGAGAGAGGGCTCCTGAAGCCCTTTGCAGAGTTAAAGGATTAAAAGCAGAGTTGGATTTACAACCTAAAGATTGGATTTAGAAACCTAAAGAAGATGGGGCAGTAAAGTACTGCCAGGTTACTGAAAGCCCAGATTGGTTTCTTCACCCAGGTCAACTCTTGTGCCAATGTGAGGGAAGGATGGCACAGGGTAAGAACAAGGGACCGAAGTAGAAGTGGTTCTTTTTGAACACAAACTTTATGTAGAACTATAAGGTAGTTGTCTTTGGTGTAAAGGAAATTGTGCTTGAGGATTAAGCAGAAGAGAAAAAACATTTCCCCCCATTCTATCACCAGTAATTCCTCTGCTGGGAAATGTAGTGTTCTGAAGCTTGATTTCTAGGTAGAAAGTACGTGGTTTTGAAGGCCTTGTTTCTACCAGTCCCATGAAGTTTTCCTCTGAGGAGAAAGAAGAGGGACAGGGTATGTACACGTCTGTGCGTGCATCTGTGTGTGTGCTACACAACTGCTTTGCACCTTGGTAGTCAGTTGAGCTGTTCTGGGGAATAAATAGGCAAGTACTTATAAAAAAGGAAAAATGCATGCCCTGAAACTGGGGGTTTCAAATGTTTGTCACTAGCTGAAATAGAATTGCTCAGTGTTGTTATTACTTGATAAAGGATTCAGCAACAGTACTGCAAAAGTTTCAGTGGAGGAGTATTCTTTCTTTGTAGGGTGCTACAGCCAGAAGTGTTCTCACTGTAGAGGGTGCTGTGCATCCGACAGCAGCCCTTTATTGGAAGGTGCCTTAGGTACTGGAATCTTTCAATGCATGTGTCTTACCTTCTTATTGAGCATGCTGGATACTTGTTTTTCCGTAATAAAGATGAGTGAGGTTATCCACCACAAGTTATTTCTTGAATTTTTTAGTAGATGTTTGTACTGTGAATGGCTGCTAGAGAAGTACAAATTGCTGCCTTATTATGAAGAACGCTCTTCCTTCTCAATCCACCTTCCCTCATCTTCAAGTTCTAAATGAGATTTTCAGCTATTTTTGTGTGTGCTTTTAAAGATTAAAAGTTAACATTATCTTGCATATCCCTTCCTTTGTTTTTGTTATGTTAAAACCTACAAGTACTTCAAGGAGATGCTTATATCAAAGATTAGTACTTATGAAAACTATTAAAGCTAAATGTAGTATTTTATTCAGGTATTGCTGTGCTTGTTGTTAGTTAAGCTGCATTCTAATGGAATGTCACTGGTTGTTAAAAAGCTTTATTTCAATACATAACCTCTTAGACATATATAATATCTTATTTTTATGGAGCTATTTAACTTGTAATAGTAGTGCATTAATGTGATACAAATTAATAGCTTTATTCCTAATTTGGGCAATTGCATTAATATAACTGCATAAAGTAACATTATCTTATTGCAATAATATTGTAAAATGGTAGATCTTATTATCACATTTACTGTGCCGTTTGTACTCTGTTTGACATTTGTCAATGGTCATACAGTTCAAACCACAGATGGTGTGGTCCCAGACCACTGTCCAGTGTTGATCAGCTCAGGTATACTTGAAGAGAGCAGCGAGTGCTGCCAAGGGTGGTCTGGATCTTTTCCAGTTTCCATTGTTTTACTTTTTTTATTTTTCCCCTAACTTTCTGATCTGCCCCTTCACCTTTACTATTTCCTGTTTTCTGTAATCATTTTGGAACAGGCTGTCCAGGGAACTGGTTGAGTCACCATCGTTGCGGGTATTTAAAAGACGATTAGACATAGTGCTTAGACATATGGTTTAGTGATGGTTTTTGTCAGTGTTAGGTTGATGGTTGGACTAGATGATCTGAAAGGTCCCTTCCAACCTAGGCAACTCTATGATTCTATTTGTTTCTTCCTGCATTGCTTAGAGAAGACACTTCAGCCCTGGGAGCAGACTTCTGCTTCTCTGTAAGAGGAGACTTAAAGGAACAATGGCCAAATGAGAATGTTTCTGGAAGATTAAAACCAGGGTAAGTACATAGGATACTTTCTAGCCTCCATCTACTGAGTAGCTCAGAGACTTCTTGACTTAGATATAGTGCCTGAGTATTTAATAACCCCTGGTTTTATTTTCTATGAAGTTTTCCAGTCTCCCCTAGTGCTCCTGTAAGCTTTTGGCAATCACCATAGCTTTCGGCAAGTAGTTCCTTAAATCTGCTCTCTGCTACATGAAGAAAACTCTTTCATTTGTTTCCAGCGTAGCTCCTAATAGCTTAATTTTATCTCCCACAGTTTTTGTTTTGAAAGAGGCAATGAATACTTGGTGTCTAGCCAGCCTCTCTATACCACTCATGATTTTGCAGATCTTTGTCATACCCCTTTGACTAACTTTTTCAGACTAGAGAAAAATATGTATTTGACATTGGACTTACAAAAACATTTTAAAGACTTTTGGAAAACACTACTGCTTATGAAAGATACCATCCATTCTGCAGATGGTATTCTGCTTTGCTCCGTGATTAATAGATGGTTGAGCTATCTGCTTTTCTGTTTGGTATGCCTTTGTCATCACTAGCAGGGGACTGTCCCTTTACTTGCATGGTAATGAGGTTCACTGCAGGCTGTTCTGCAGGTAAACAGAACCACCCAAATAAATAAGAGCACCAATAATAGGGAAGAGAGATTTTCATCTTCCCTATCTAATATCTTACTGAAACAACTTTAGTAATAAATAGTTAACAGAAACAGACTTTTCAATGTATTTAAAAAGGACTGTCAATCACAATGGAAGTAATATCATTCTATCTGCTATCTGTAGTTACCATTCAGAAAATCACACATGCATTGAATCTTCTTGTAGACACAAAATAGGAGTAGTCTTTACTGAACTTGGAACAGATCTACAGCCTCAGCACATGACAGTAAAGTAGAAACAAGCAAAGAGGTGACATCAACTTGAAATAATCAGAAGAATTGCACTGGCAATTCACTACTTGAAAAAATCCAGAAGTTAGTTTAAATAAGAGATAAGTATTCTTTTTGGGTACTTCAGTATAGAATGGATTATATTATGGGAAAAATACCATGATTGTGGCTTTTGTCTCTTGTAATAGAGGCAATTAGCTTTTTTTTTCCTTAATTTTGTCGTAGAATCACAGAACGGTTGAGGTTGGGTGGGACCTGTGGAGATCACCAAGTCCAACGCCCCTGCTCTGGCACGGTCACCCAGAGCAGGTTGCCCAGGACCCTGTCCCATCAGGTTTTGAATATCTCCAAAGATGGAGCCTCCACAACCTCTCCAGGCAACTTGTTCTAGTGTTCAAACATCTTCACATAAATAAGTGTTTCCGTTTCCTTATATTCGGCTGGAGTTTCCTATATTTTAGTACGCCTCTTTTCCTGCCTAGATACCGCTGAGAAGAGCATGGCAGTTTTCTTTGCTGAAGGTCAGTTGTAACAGGAAAGACTGAAGTGAAGAAGGCATTGAGTACCTTGGTCCTTTTTGTGTCCTTTGTCATCAGGTCCCCGTCCCATTCAGCAGCAGGCCCACATTTTCCCTAGACTTCTTTTTGCTGCTGATCTACTTGTAGGAGCCCTTCTTTTTGCACTTCACATCCTTCAACAGATTCAACTCCAGATGGGCCTCAGTTTAAATGTAACAGATGATTTTAGATAGGTTTAGCTAATTCCAAAGTCTTTTGCAAATTAGTCTCTCTCTGGCAGCGGTTTCAAGACTGAGTTTTACAGATGCTACTTGTTACTTGAAGAGCCAGGAGTTTAAGAGAAGTAAAATTGCAATTTCCAAATCAACACAATTCTTGCTTTGGAACTGAGCTTTCTGAAATGTAGGAAATCTATTTATTTTCAAATTCATTTTTGCCAGCAGAGCAAATCAGACTCTCCTGCACTTGGCAGAGCACTTAGAAATTGAATGACCCGTATTAAAACGGAAGTAACTTGTAATATTGTTCAAACTGTCTGCCTCTGGTTTTTGCCCTTCTCTGTAATTTGCCCTTAAAAGAATGCATAATACTTCCTGAGGAGACAAAATGTTGTTGTTGCTCATGTTGAAGCTTATGTGAAACAGCTAGTTCATTAGAATTAGGTTGTAATCAATATAAGCTTTGCTAACTATAAATATTGAATTGATTTCTGAGGAGGCAGTAAGAAAAATATTTGATATAGATAGTTCAGTGCTCTGGAAGCTCTAGGTCAGAAAATTTCCCTTGTCTCATAAATCCCTCTGACACATTCCACAGCCCTGAAAATTACTGTTGACCACAGTACAGATCTAAAGTCTCTGTATTTCACAGAGACTTATATCTACTCCCAAATGCAAATTAAGTGAACAGTGATGAATTTGGGCCTGTATTCAAAAAAGCCACTCAATTAAAAGTTTAAGCAAATGCTCAAACATTTTACCATATGGAAGTACCTTTAAGCATGAATTCAAAATTAACCCTGTATGGGATTAACATGCTGAACTGGGAAAACACGTCGTGTTTGTAGGACAAAAATGTGAGCATCCAGCAGCCAACTGTAACACTTCTATTTATTGTCTGATTTATTGTCCTCTTTTATAGCAATAGTAAGGAAGATGAGACTGAGGAGTGCAGTTCTCCACACTTAACCTGCAGGCAAAGAGGTATTCCCATCTATACATATGCTTTACTTGTAACTTGTAGTTTTCTGATGCATGCATGGAAAAAAAATGTTTATACCATATGTGTGAAATGAGAGGCAGAAATGACCTTTTACTACGATTTCCATGGTGACAATCCCCACTTTGGTGTCATTAAACTGCTCATTAATATTGAATTCACTACAAGGGACATCTGGAGTGGACATGATATAGTAAGTAAAAGTAGAAGAAAGTGAAACTTTTTTAAAGATTGTGCTTTAAATTTTTTAGAGACATCTGTTTTAGGAAAGCTTTGCTATTCCATTGTCCTACACTGTCAGCATGCTTTATACAAGGCAAACAGCATGTGGGGAAAACAAGTACTTACAGCCAAGGCTGTTAACTTGCAGGGAGGTTATGTCTTACATTCTTAATCTTTGAAGTTCATTCAGTGTGTCCTGGATATGAGAGGAAAAGAAATTATGCACTATTTCTTTCAAAACCATTTTTATTTTTTTGAGGTATACATCCATTTATGTGTACTTCTAGATATTATACATCATTCACATTAGCAATAACTGAAATAAAACGTCACTCAATTCTCTACTTTTATTCTTAATATATAGGGTATAAATTCAACAGTCTTGTTATGCTGCGCTGTGAGCTACTGAGCTGTATTTGCAACATTTGTTAAGACTGAAATCCCATAAATAAAACATCTAAGAACTCAGTTTATCTGCTTTTGAGATGGCACGAATATGTTCACATATTGTATGAGCTGAAGGAATCTGGGCTGCTTAGATTGAAAAAAATAGGTTATAATTGGTAGCAGCAAATAGTGTGATCATCAAGAAAATGTACACTGTATGTATTGACTTTTAATAAGCTGGAGTAATGGCCCATTCTCTGTTTTGCGGAAGACACTTCAATAAGTATTTGAAGATTCTGCTTTATTAACTCTAGAAATTTAGTAATAACGGGGGAGAACTCCAGTGTTACCTGTGAAATCTCATATTTAATGACATTTAATATTTGTTAGATTTTGCAGAAAACAGAAAACAAAAGAAGGAATGGTTGTGTAGTAAACATTTACGTTTTCCATTTGTTATTGTTACTAATTTTGCACCTGTGCTTTTTTTTTCCCCTTGAATTGTTCTTATTCAAGGAGCCTGCTTTTTTCCAGACTAATGCATTTGCTTATATTTATGTACTACAATTATTTCACCCAAGTCAACATGTTTCTAGAATTTGCAAACCTGGAATCAAAGCACATGTCTCCATAAATAAGTACATTTCTTTCCAAGTATAATATCTGTCAAATGTAATGCAAATACAACCATTTCGTGGGGGCTTTCTCTGAGGAGGTGAGCTGGTCAGACTTTACTAATTGTGAAATGTTACCATCTCTCCACCTAAATTGTAAGCCCCAAGTGAAGCTGTTCACCATCACAGTAGCTGGGCCACCATGGAGGTTCACAGCCCTGGCCACTCCAGCAAACCAGACTTCCAGCCCAGGTGCTTCTGGTTAATGATTGAAGATCTAGAGGACTTTGCTATTGACCCCTCACCTAAAGATATGATGTGAAATGCCCTCACTTCAGAGCAAGAGTATGTTTTGGAGTAGTGTCCAGGATTTCTTTGGCAATCATTGATTTTGCTAAGCACTGTATCAAAATAGTGTATTTATAAGTAAAGATGGCTTTTGTAATGGACTGTTAGCTTCTACTTAAAACCACTGTGTATCTTCTTTTCAGTATTGTGAAGATTCTCTGACTTAAAGCTGAAGAGATCTTATTTTGAGCCGCCATATGGTCGTGAATTAGAATTTCTTAGTTAGGCAATTTTTTAGGACATGATAACTGAGGTCCAGTGTATTGTTGTTGACTTATATCAGTTCTTACAAGCATGACAGGCACAGCACGAAAGCTGTTTTTTCTTAGGGATGATTGTTCCATCTTACGCTAACATTGCCCACATTTGGTGACATCCTTCATTATATACTTTAAAGAGTCTTACATTCCTGATTAAAGCACATACAAATCCACTGAAATTCTCTCAAACTGATGTTTCATTTAGTGAAAGTGCCGTGGGCACCATGATCACTTAAACATTTTTTCTAAATGTTTGCCTGACTGTATTTCACTTTAACCTGACCCGACTTACCCACAGCTGAGAGGTCGTGTCAGGTGTCCTTCACTGTAAGTCAGTATAGCCCCTGCTCACAGCCTGGAGGTACATACAGATCTGGTGAAAGTAGCTATATGCCTTGTTTGAGTATTGCTGGAATTTGACCTATAAGAAGAAACCTTGCTTCAGTTTTTATCCTGCAGATGCTGTTTCTTAAGTCAAGGAACCCAAATTCTGTTTTTCCTTATATTTCTTTTCTTTCTCATATATGAGCTGACTACTGAAATGTTTCTGTGGTTTCTGAAAAGCATACTGTTTTTTCCTTTATTAAAAAAAA